>VYZS01041900.1:0-19702 GCA_013400695.1 Neodrepanis coruscans | reverse complement strand
ATATTGATTCAACAGTTGCAGGTTATATGCTTTCTCAGGGTGAAGCAGTTTGTTTCTTCCTGTGATATTGTATTTGATTTCCCGCTTGTATGTTGTTTAAATTTTTAAGCAGAGTTGATGATGAGTTTGGTCTCTCTTGGTGCCTTAGGAAAGGTCTGTTTGTGGGATGGGCTCATCCAGAGTGAAATACTTGCTGCTGAGAGTTAGAGGTTCAGAATACACACAGAGAATGTAAAGAGTGTGTCCTGTCTCTGAGCAAAGCATCATCTGTTTTATCTGGGTCCTTGGGGGGGGCTAAAATCCTCCCTTGTGAAGGCATCAGATGCTTCCCAGGGATTCATTCACTGCAGTGTCCAAAGCCAGCATTTCCTATCCACATAACACAGTGGGGTGAGCAACAGTTGGCTGCTACCCAAGAACCTCATGGTAGCTGCAGTTCTGTGCCATAAATTACAAAGCACTTTGGGATTATTAAGGCTGACAGTCTCTGAAGGTGAAGTGATTAATGCCCCACTTGGATGTTTAAATTCTTGTCCAGTTGAAGACAGTTCGCATTAGGCCTTGAACTTACTTGACCATGAGCAATTCTTCGTGCTCCTGTTTGGACACTTGGCATTAGTAAGGCTGGGCTGTTTCTGAGCTTGGTACATCCAGGAATTTAATAATCAAATGACAGTGTTCATGGACAGTGAAGTCAAGCAGTGAATTGCAGCATTAAGAGAGATCTTTTCTTAAGCATAGACAGTAATCCAGAGTATTCCCACAGTCAGTGGAAATGTCAGATCCAGAACTGCCACAGTGGAAGATCCTTTCTTGATTTCCTTTCTTGTAGAGGAGAAAATGCTGCTGCTTCTGTGCCTGTTGATGAGAGGAGCCTTGTAGGTACTGTGTGCTGTGGGGGAAGAGAAGTCACAAGGGTGAAGAAAGGACTTTTTTTCCCCTTGGGTTGAATTCCATTCTGAAACTAATCATGCACCTAAATTCAAGCATTAATGATGTTTCTCCACTGTAGAAACTCATGTGGGAAGAAACATGTTTCACTTTGTTTTTTCAAACCCACACTTAATTCAATTTAAAAACTATGCAACAAGATTGTACAGGAAACCTGAAAAGATTGGAAGGCCAAGAATTTTTAATGTAGTCCCATAAATTCTTTCAGTGAAATATTGCTGGGTCACTCAGCAATTTCAAGGAGCGACCCTGAAGGTTAAAACATGAAAAATGGAATAGAGTAGAGGCCAGAAGTAGTAGTTGCTGTTTTACAAACAGAAGTCTGTTGATTTATACCCAGTGTAATCTAAAGTAAATGCTCTCTGCAAGCAGGTATTCAGTGAGATGAGGCTGGTGATAAGAACAGAGCATTTCTTGGTTGTTTATATAAAATTAAAATGAGTTCAGTTTCAGAATGTCAGTATAACAACTGTTTAAACATTTTTTGATAGATAAGCTCTTTGGAGTACTATATAACATCTGATTGCTTTTTAAGAATAGTCCCACTTGCTCAGAAAAGACTGAGCTTTGCTCTTTTGATAAAGTCATATTTTATTTCAGTAAAGTGTAAATTTAACTGTTCAGGAATGGTCTGTCTTCTCTCATACTAGCAAAAAAAAAAGAAAAAAAAAGAGTCTCCAGACTGTAACAGTCTATTTTTGTAGATGCCAATTTGTGATAAGGCAGAAAGTGTTATCACCACACAGACAACACCTGTTAATTGCCTATAATTCATGCTTAAAATTATGCAGACTTCTAGAACAAGGACTTGTCCTAGCAAAAGGGATATGAAAATATATCTTCAGCAGAAATCCTGGCTATGCCTTCCTATTCTTCTTTATTTTTAATGTTTTTGTTGTAATGGGAACAATAAGTAAATGCCTCATTTTGTGAATTATTACTGGTTGGGTTTCAGTTTGGTTTGGTGTATTTTCCAGTTTGCCTGAAGAGTTAAAGCTACTGTTTAAATTGGGGAGGGCTTAAAATGTTAAATATCCAGGAAACTGAGTGCCAGCTGTCCTTGAGGACAGGTTGTGTGTAATTGAGATATATGTCAGTCTGTATTTCAGCACATGAAGCATTATTGTAGATAATAAAATCTTTGGCCCTGTACCTAATCCCTATTTAAAGTGCAGTTTAACCTGCATTGCTGGTTGTTACAAACTGTCATGCACAGGTTGGCAACAGTTAAAAAGTGCCTTTAGGGATAAAAACTAAGCTTAGGTTTTATTCTGCTTGAAATATTATTCAAGTTGCAGTGAAATGTGTCTTTGGGCAAAGAGGTGGCAAAGGTGCCTTATGGAATAAAGCCAAGTCTAGTAGGCAAGGGTAGGATCCTTTATTCCCTCAGATAGTAGAGTGAGGGAAACTTGTGTGTCCAAAGAAAGGCTTGCAAGACCAGAAATGTGCTTAATCTTTCCAGTTATTCTGGTGGTTTTAATAAAAGATTAATTCTACCTGCAGACTTCCCTTCTCATGTCCTCATTGCTATAAATACAATCCTGCCATCAGTTGTGTGATTTGAAGAAACTGCCACAACTGTTGGTACATTTTGTTTGCTTTTTGAATGTTTTGTTCTTTATTTAGCACGGTCTGTTTGTTGTACTTGCAGGCAATCTGGGCCTGACATGTTCTCTGAGAAGTGGACGCAGAGAAATTTAGACTCAGCTGTAAATAAACATTTAAGCACATAAGGTGCATTTAGGCTCCTGTTCTGCAAATTTTGCAAATGTGCTTCTAACCATAGAAATGCCAAAAGGAATCACCACTTCTCTTTTCACCTTTCACTACTGGGTGATCACAAGGCCATGGAAGAGCCAGAGCAGGGGGTGTCCTTGGAGCGTGTCTGACATGAGCTGAGATCAGTGCAAAGCACAGCAGCTACATCTGACAGAGGAAGATGATCTTTGTTCCTCCTCAATTTAATTTGATGAAATGCACAAACCATCTTGAGAGCGGGATCAGGATCTGAATTTCCCCCCTGCCTTTGTCACTAGGTCAGAGAAATTGCTTTACCCTCTAACCCAGGTTTGTTTTCTCTCCGTCAATAAAGAGAGTGAGAACAATAGAATACTTTACTTGGTGTGGTTTGGGCATTTTGGTGTGTGTATCCTGGTGTGCATAAACATAACTATTAAGTTTGAAACTCAACTCACTGATGAAATGATGCTTTGGGATATGCAGGAGTTAAAAGTGGAGAGCTCTGAAGTGCAGGTCACATTGTAAGACACGTGTGTGGAAGGTGACCCACTACAGTGTGAAGATCCAGGATTTGTGTGTTCTGGTTGTGTTGGTACCTCATGGCAAACTGTGGTGCTGCCATTACTGACCCAGCCTGGCCACCTCATGTCACTGGCTCCAGCCCCAAAGACCTGCACACCAACCCCGTGGTTGTGAAGTGATGACCAGACCATTCCAGAGAAGGTTGGGGTGGGGTCCTGGGGGGTGTTGGGTAGAGAGGTATCATTTTACAGCTCTGTCTGAAGCCAAATATAACTAATTCTGTTGGAAAGAACACAAGCTCATCAGATGTTAAATGGCAGAACAGCTGTAGGTGTCATAGCTTGTGGCTTTCAACAGAACATATGGCATAAAACTGGTGTAGCTGACTTGAAAAATCACTTTTAAATATTGACACTGCCTTTGATCTTTCTTTTTTTAGGCACTGAATATTGTCAACTTTGAGCAGCTCTTTTTTGATTGGAGGAAAAGTGGGAATAACTATGGATTTTTGTTTGTTTTTTTAAGCTAAATAAAACATTAAGTTCTCTCTTTTTCCAGGCCCTCACCACTTTATAAACTGTACAGATCCCAATCACTGACAACGCTATACCATTGTGATGCTTATAGTGTTAGAAAATAAACAACCATAAGGATTCAGCTTATTAGAGATCCTGTTTACCAATATTTAATTAAAGCTGACTTCTGAAGTAGGAAAGAATACCTTCAGCATGGGCAGATTTCTTGGCTCTGATTCCTGAGAACACACAGAGCCTTTGTTGTGTCAGGAGACTTGTTCTGCATTGTTGCCTGAGGATTGTTGCTCTTAGACAATCTGTGGTCTATCTCAAAAAATAATTAGAAAAATGTAAATTAAAAAAAAAAAGGAGAGTTAACAAAAGAAAAAAAAGCAGTAAATAAACACAATACCCAAGCAGCACAGCATTGAAACTTGTGCATTGTGATTCAGAAATAAACTTGCTTTTATTGGTCCAAATGTCACTTACAACTCATGTATCATAATGATCAGCATCTGTAGTAATAAACTTTTCTAATATGTGTAAGTCTTCCCCAATATATGGCCCCTGATTTATTTTTTTTTAAGGAGGAAGGAGAAGACTGTTTTTTGTGGAGGGGGGATTTGGTTTGCATTAGGCTTGATATGAACATGGAATTGAAAACTTTTGAGGCAACTCAGGCACCAGATGTTGTTCAGCAGCAAGGCAGACTTTTCTGCTAATATACCACAACTTTTTAACGTTGGCTTTAGACTGCAAAATGTTGAATTCTCTTCAAAAGCCAGTAAGCTTTCTAGAGAGTGCCAAAAAGGTACCTGGTAAGTTAAATTCTGTGGAAATTAGATTGCTAAATATAATTAAATTGGTAAGCTCCTCATATCTGGCTTTGAAGCTGGGGATGCTCCTCACCTATATGAGTGTTTTTGAGAATACTTAGTTCCTGAAACAAGGAGACATCCTTTTCTTCCCTAGAGCAAGAGGGATGGTGCATTTCAAAGTTGGTTTGGAAAGGAGAAAGCATCTGATTTCAGAGAAGGGGATGAATGGAGTAGAAGAGAAATAGCAGCTTGTATTACATAATCTTACATCATTGCCTTGAATTGCTCTTGAAAAAGCAATTGACTTGCTCTTAGTTGAGAAGAGGGACTTTCTGGGTAAATCTAGGTCTTTATTGAGAACTGACCTTTTAACATTACATAAATATTTTTTAGGTAATTCTTTTATGCCAGTACATATCCAGTGAGTGCATGAATTGATCTTGCCTCTGGTCTGCTTCAAAGTGAGAAACTCCAAAGTTCTTTTTCCAGGGTTACAATACCTATGTGGTGATTTGAGAGACAAGTTGGAGTGAATGCCAAAAATGTAAGATTTGGCATAGAAAGGGCAAGAAAGATAATTCCTAATCCCTTTGTTTTGAACTCCTCTATGTTCTGTGCTTTTGCAGTTGATCCTCTGTTGCTCTTTACAGCCTTCCTTTAACAGTCATAAATCTTATTTTAGTGAGTCTGAACTTGGTTTCCTATTAATCTACTAACTGAGCAACATACTGGAACATGCACAGTGAAAGAATCAATCTGTTATGCCACATCCTGAACACCATCCTGCCTGGTAACCCCTGAGTTATTTTAGTGGCATAAGTGCTAAAGAGCATCTACTCAAAGTACCCCCATCCCTCACAAAAGAAGTAATTATTTATGTAAGAACAGAAACAGGTTTATTGTTCTCATACTTGATTAGAAACTGGCAGTTGATCCTGACTTACATTTTGGTCCTTTTAAATACCCTTCATAGCTACTGAGAGATAATTCAGTTATTATATTGTCCTGCAACAACTACCTAAGCACAAATATGGAGGAAAAGGTGTTCAACTTGCTTACAGTTACTCATCTGCAGTGACTTCTATATATGTGCTATTTTAAGAAATGCTCTGATATGACATTATTTGAGGTTGTAAACCTTTTAAAATTGCTTTAATGGGTCACTGGTTGAAAATTTAGATGAGGACTAACTACCTTTCCTTTTACAAGGCTATAATTTTGAGCAGTTGTAGGTAAAAACCAATCCTGTGAGCAGTGCCTGAGGGCATCATCCAGTGGGATCTGACATACAGAGACCCCATGACTCTGTTTGACTGTTACAACATGGACCTTCCTTTACAGAATCAAATGGTTTTCCCCAGTGCTGTTAATCCTTTTTTCCTCCTTGGTTTTGCAAACCAGCAGGAAGCTGTTGTCTTTTTTCTCCCTCACACCAGAAGTGGTGCTTATCCTACAGAAGCAAAGCTTTTCCCTTAACCTTCTGCATTGCTTACTGTGGGTGTAACTAATCTCTTCTTAACAGAGGGTAAAGGACCTGATTTCTGATGGAGTTTTGCACTGGAATAAGGAGAGTAAACGCTGTGGGCTTCCTCCAAGGCTGTGGCAGGGAAAGATCAGCAGTGTCAGTTCCCTGGGTTTTGGGAAAGGCAGAAGGGAGAGCACTCTGTTTCCAAGGAATCACTGCCTGGAATATAGAACTAATAGAAATTTTGCCCAAAACAAAATGCATGTAAATAAACCTAAATAACTCATTCTCTCTTCCCCCTTTGTGTAGCAGCATCACTTCAAGTGCCCATTGCAGGAAAATAATCCCAAGAATGGGAAACATCCCAATTCAACTGCCAAATCCTATTGACAACTTTGAAAATTTCCTTCCTGGAAGAACCTCCTCCTTGTTAGTGGTTATGGGCAGGAGTGTTGGAACTATTCTTACTGTGCTCTGTTTGTTCCTCTCAGGAATTCTGTCAGAGGTTGGTTGCAGGTGAGGAGCAGCAGATGTGTTAAAAAAACAAGGTGGCTGAAGCCAGCTTGAGGGTTGTCCTTAACATTGGTAGAGGGAATTAGTCTGCCATGACCAAATCACTGCATTTTCTTTAGACCTTTCTGAGTTTCCCCCTGGGTTGGTAGCAAGATACAGCTGTGCACCACAGCTGCAGATGTTCCTTTTAGATGGACCTACACCTTTTCCCATTCAAGTTTATCAGCTCAATAGAACTTAGGAATTTATTGAAAACAGCTCCTGTCCTTGTCTGTGGCACAATGAGAGTTACAGGGAATGGCTTAACTGAGCTGCCCTTGTTGTACATATGTCATTCCTTGGCATGTGACTGTTACCTAACCAACAGCAATGAATGTTTTAGTGTGCCCAAATAACACAGCTCCATATTCTGTTCTCATTCCTAAAACATTGAACTTACCAGTCTCCTTCCACATTGGTGGTTTGCTAAGATTTATGTCACCAGCACCTCATTAGGAACCCTCTAAACTGTGCTCTTCCCTTAGCAAAGATGGTTTAACAAGCCCACAGGACTCTGTAAAAAAGCATCTTGTTTTGAGCAGAAATTGCCTGGCAGTCACAACTGGCATTTCTAGCAGAATCACCCCATCTCATCAGGACAGTGAGGGAGGGACAGCAGGCAGGCTGTCTGGGAGTGGCTGGATGTTTTAACCTCCTCACTAGGCATATTGTATTGGCCCAGAATATTTATTTAATGTTACTGTTAAGCATTTTACTAAGGATGTGGTTGGTGTATGGAAGGTAAAAGTAAGGAAGCTGTTGTCACAGAATGTAAGGGGTTGCAGATGCATTTAAACCCAAGGAATAGCATTTTCTCTAGAATGACAGGAAAGAGTAAAGAGCAGTAGGGAAGGACAGAGGAGGAGCATGTACCCCAAAGTGAGCAAGATCAGTTCTGGGGGTGTTTGTGTGACAGCATAGCTGCTGGGCTCTGTGACCTTCCAGTGTTTGAGCCCCACCTTGTTCACTGCATCGTGCTTTTACCATATTAGTTGTTCCTTATGCTGTGGCAAGCTCCTGGTGGCAGTGGCACCTCTCCTGTGTCCATCTGGCACCCGTGATTGCCACATGCTCTGGCAATGGAGTAACAGCTGAACAGCGACCATCCCAATGGCCGTTATTGTGCTGCTGCTTTCCAGCCCTGGGATTGCTGTGCCACTTTTAATAATTCAGAAGCGGTGAGAGGAGGGGGAGTCAAAGGGCTGCAGCAATCTTTGTTTCTCTCTGTAGCGGGTGATTCCTCCTTAGGTGGCTCTGTAGTTGCCAGGGAAACAGGATAGGGATGGCACAGCCCTGCAGGGGGCTCGGGGTCGGCTCCCTGGCAGCTGCTCATCTGCACCTTGGGGAGAACCAGGGCTTGCCTTGCCTTGGTTTGGTGCCTTTCCCTCTCTTTGTTGAACAGGTGACGCTCCCGGTGTTGGTGTGTTTCTTAAAAGAGTCTTTTTAATACTGATTCTAGTAAAAATATGGAGTGTCAGAAAATGAGCATTCCTGTCAGGCTGGAGGAGTTGGGTATTAACTGCAGTCCTGGTTATAGACAGACTGTCTCTACTGGAAGGTTGTTTAATGAGTTTGAAATGCTTTGGCACTTCAGGGAATACAATTACTGGAAATGACTAAGGACCACTTCACTAACATTTGCTCAGTGCAGCATTCTCTGATTTGATAAAGGGTGAATCTCATTTTTAGTAATTAGCATATATATCCTAATCACCTCTTGCACTGCCTGTACTGACCTGAATAATGCCAGTCTTGGCAAACAAGCACTGGAGCAGTTTCTGCACCTCCAGGTTGTCCCTGGCTCCTGAGGGCTGTGCCATGTAGGGATGGGGAGGTGGAGGGAGGGCAGGTGTGCTCACTGCACTGCACATGTTCTGGGGCTGGATCCATCTTTAGGCTCCCTAATTGCTGGCATTAGCTGTGCTACTTGTGTCATATCTGTGTTAGGTGCTTAGATTTGCAGCAGTTATGCTGAAGTTGTTCAGAGAGAATGACTTAAAAACCTCTTTTACCTGTGGATCACTGGAACTTGGTGACTGTTTTGAGCTGGACTCTTGGGCTGTTCTCTAACTACAGGCAGAAGGATACTGTTCAGTTTAGTATCTCTGTCCTTCCTTCAATGATAGACTAGATAAGGTTAAAGGAGATTTTCTATAAGAGGTTATTTGTTGTCAGCTGCCTGGCAACTGTTTGCTTGATTGCTTTAGAATGGGGCCAACACAGTAAACTGCCATATAAACATGCTCTTCTTTTGAATTTCATGGCAAATAAATACTCTTTTTCCACACCAGAGACTTATTTTGAAGTCTGCATTCAAAAGGAGATTTGTCACTAAGGGAGAAAGCCCTGAGATTTAATTTCCTTGTGCCCAGTTTATGTACACAAGTGAGGGATATCTGTATAGTCAACTTGAACTTGAACTAAATTTATGAGCACATAATGAGGGTGTTTTTCCAGTTACCTTGGTGAAACCTTCAGAAATGGTCAGACTTCTTGCCCTCCATTTGCCTCCCTGGAGTCTGCAGACTCAAGGTTCAAAACCTTGAATATGGAGTATGTCTACTTCAGATCTGGAATCCAAAAGCAGAATTAAAAAAAAGTACTAAGTATGTGGTAGCAAAACTTTCACCATAAAGTTTAGTGTATTTCCTCCAACATGGCAGATTCTGGAATTTAATTGCTGACACATTAAAACTCTGCTAAAAAAAATTTTTAAAAAGGGGGAAAAAAGAATTAAACATCAGAGTGGAACAATATTCTTGGGCACCAGAAGTGGTGTTTAGAAAACCAGGCTCTGAATAGTTTCTTGCAACTGTCCTTGTATACTAAAAATGAATGCTGCTCTGGTACTCACAATTGAGAGATTTTTGTCTTTTTTTTTTCATTCTCAGTTGTGGGTTTCTTGGTTTGGGTGGGTTCTTTTGAGGAGATTGAGTTCTGTTCAGTTTCCTCCAGATATGGCACCACTGGCCTTAGCTTTGGTTCTTTCTGAACCTGTCATGTTAAATGTTCTCATGCTAATTGAAAAATATCTTCAATATAAACCGTAAATACATCTGAAAGATTGTTGTCTCTTGCTAATACATGCTCATCTATAGAAGCTGCACTTCAATTTCAGTTAAAATACAAAATACAGCAAAGTCTAGCACAGTGGCTCTTATCACTGTTGATTTTTCTGAAGTTAAAAATCCACTAAATTATTGCCACTGAAGTTAGGAGAGGTCTTTGAATTCTGAAAACATCTATTGAGCGTGTGATGTCATTTTTATGAAGTCATTATTTGATTAGAGTTGCATTTTGGAAAAAAAATGACTTACGCTGTAAGTAGAGTAAAATTGTTAAATCCTAGTCTTGCAGAGTGATTTGGATAAATTTCCTGTCCTGTGATGCTGCAGTGAATAGGCTCTTTATCCCCAAACTGCAGGAGACTGCTTAGTGTTTTGTGTGAGGCTCTGCAGTGTGTGTGTTCCAGGGAGCTTGACTTTTAAGGACACAGGCACATCTCCCCTCTGTCCCAGCAGCTGATGCACAAGGAAAACATTGCAGGCTGTGAAAAACCAACTGAGAGGCAGTTCATGTAAAACTGTGCTGTGCAGATATGTGAGCTGTGCAGGATTGCTTGTGCAGTCCTGGTGCACAGCAGGGTGTGATTGCTGTGTATCTGCAGTAGAAAATGCCAGTTTTATTGGGATTTGTACCTGTACATCTTTTAGATGGGAATTCATCTCTGATTCTTTCTTCTGGATGCTTAATTAAAAGGTTGTATTTGAATAGGACTGAAGTTTTGTAGTCTAAGCAAAGGTTACAGTAATGCTTCAACAGAACTGATTCAGTCACGGTTTTGCTTTTGGTTCTTCTCATCCTCTGGGAGTGTATGTGAAGTACTACATCTAATAAAACATGATATGCTGCCTCCTAACCAACAATTCTAAGCTCAGGAGCTGGTTCTGTTGGAACTCATTGCTGAGGTGTGAGCAGACAGGATCTGTAGCAATTGGCTCCAGGGTGCTGGGAGGTGCTAGGAATGCTCATGCTTTTGAATATTGGCTTAGTTCTTTGTTTCATGCTTGTTTTTGTCTTCCAAAAAGAAGCCAGGAAGTATGACAGATGTTTCCCCCGTCAAAGGACATGCTAAACCTAAGCTTCAAGTCTTACTGTAATCATTTCCAAGTTGCCTTCTTTTTGTTTGAAACAGGTCAACTAAAACAGTATTTATTTGAAGTAATTTGTGGAGAAAGATATTGATTCTAATGCTATCCACTGTTGTTTTTTGCTCCTAATTTAGATAAAAGAAAATTGTGATATTTAGGAAAAGGGGCAAAATTATGAAATATAGAACATGCTGTTTAAGAGACTCTGGAAGAAATGGGTCTTAATCTTGTATGTTAATTTGGGGTTAAAATTTCTCAAGTGAAGATAATGTCATTATTAAAGCTTACTAAAAGCTTCTTTATGAGTTTCAAAAGCACTGAATTGATTTGCAAAGCAGATTTTTAAAGTCATTGTATAACAGAAAATACACCATTTTTTGTAAAACTTCATGGTTCCTGTACAAGTCTTACCCTTTTCCGAGGATCTTTTTGATAGATCTTTTGTGCAGATATCCCAGTTTTTGTAGTAACTCCTGTTAGCCATCAAAAGGATTAACCAGTCTTGCATAAAGGGACTCTTAAAGAGTTATTGTCAAGAAGTGGGATTTTTAAAATGTTTTTAAAATCATATTTGAATCAAGTGCAGTTTCTGCTGCAGGACTTAGAGCATTAAAGCTGTATTTACAGATGAGAAAAAGGTATTAGACAATTAAAGGCATTTTAGGGGGCTGCAGATCCTTTTGCTGGATTATAAAGGTACTTCATCTTGCAGAGAGGAGGGAGTGATCCTCCTTACAACTCAGCTACCACATTAGCTGATATTGTCAGGCTTTATTACGAGTGCTTTATCCCTTTGATGAGACCTTGATTGCCACTCAGGAACCAGATACAGCTTGCAGCCATCTCCCTTCAACTTGCATAAGCATATGATGAAAGAGCATGAAGATCGCTGTTTAAAGCATGCCCCGCCATCCTCTGTGTTTGAAGGGCTAATTAAGGTTCATCAAGGAAAGAATGCCATGCTCTGGGGCAATTCTGAGCATTGGTTTGCAGTTGAGCGCCCCTCAGAGAGGATTTTGAAAGTTTACTTGCCTCTCTGCTGTGTGTTTTCAGGTGCTCTCACAGTTGGCCTTGTGCGACAGTGTCAAACCATCCATGGACGTGACAGGACCTGTATTCCTCCACGGCTGCCTCCTGAGTGGGTCACTACGTTATTTTTCATCATAATGGGAATCATTTCACTAACTGTCACTTGTGGTTTGCTGGTGGCTTCCCACTGGCGAAGAGAAGCTACTAAATATGCCCGCTGGATAGCTTTCACTGGAAGTAAGTGACCTCAACTGCACAGTGACCTTATGCAGGATAAAACTGGTGGAGTCTGGAAGAACACTGCAGTGTTGTTAAGGAGCAGTGCTTAGGGCTCCTACTGTACAAAACATTCCTGCTCTTTAAATACCACATCTGAGGGAAAAATATGCCTTCCAATATAAAGGGGTTGGTGTCATAAGTGACTGTAATTGAGAGGGAATAATAGTCTGTGGGCCCAAGGTGAGAGAAGGGAAGGCCTGACTGCTTGACCTTCCTTGGGCAGTGCCATTAATTGACCTAAGAAAATGAGCAGGGGCAGAAGAGGTCAGTCCTGATTTAAGAGACTGACAGTATGTCATGCTTCCCCCCTCCCATATATCCAGGACTCACTCCTAGCAGCAGGGAATGACTGAAAATTCCCTCCCCAAGGCAGAGGAGGCAGTTGATCCCTCTGAGACAATCTGTCCCCACTTCAGGTGTCTCGTGATCACCTCGTTGGGGGTTGGTGCTGGTTCAGTCCTTCACACTCACAGTGGCTGCTTTATTCAGAGTATCTGCATCCTAATTGGCTATGCAGGAGGATTGCCCACTGCAGAGCATCTGCTGTGCTTCACAGCACTGACACTTCTGCTTCCATAAGTGACCTGCAGCCGTGCTTTAGCTGGAGGGAGGAGTACCAGTGTTTTTCTGCCTCCCTTGATTCTGCTCTGCATGAGCAGCACTGTAACTCCTCACAGCTGAGAATTCTCTAGCAGCCCTGTGTTTCCACACAAGGAAACAACATATCCTATGGCTACTTCAGTGCAGAAGAAAAACAGTTATAATGAGCAAGGGGAATAACTTTCAAACTTCCTTTTCTTGGTGTGTGTTACAGGCTTAGCCCAACTGTGAAATGGTGCCTTAATGGTGGGGATGACAGCATGAAAAAACTCAAAACCTGAGGGCTTTTAAATTGACTTGAATTATGACATGCCACTAAAGGTAGTGTGAACACTAACTAGAAAATGCAAGTTTGTGGTTTACACGGGCATAAATAAGGTTTAATGGAACTCTGTGACATCTAATGATATCTAGGATGAGTAAGATTTAACCTTGTTTTGGGGAAGGGAATAATATTAAAAAGTGCTCAGCTTCAACAAAGGTACTTCACTGAGGCACTTATACAATCAAAGCCATCCTGACAACTTTGCTACACAGCATATTAAATTAATAGTGCAGCTCTTGCAGACAGTGGAGCTGTTGAAATGCTGTATCCATTGTGATTGACTTTTATTTGTTTTCTGGTGAATGATTGGAACAGCAGCCATGACTATTACTGGATGTTGCATCCCATTTTTTCCAATGCACTTGTTTACCAGTACATATTTCATGTATATCTAGTATGTGGGGGGGGTATACTCAAAATGTCATATAAAGCTGAGATGCTTACAGTAAGCTGAAGTCAAAGCTCCAGGGTAAAAAGGGGTTTTGGAATACTATATATTAATGTTTTTCTTAAATATCTCAAATCATTGTATCCCTGCAGCTTTAGTTTTCTGCAACTGTGATTATTAGTTCAGCCAGAAAGTGTGGTACCCTAAAGCTGTTTTGTTTTGTTGTTTGTTTTTTTTTTTTTTTTGTGTAGATTTCTTTAGGCTTATAACAGTTCCATTATTAAATGTCTCAATGTGGAAAAACATTCTTTTATTTCAGCAACCGTCTTTTGTTATGAGATGTCTAATAATGAAACACACTAATTTGTTGTTTTCCAAGTCAGAATTAGTCATAATTCCATTAAGATATTATCACTGAATTGCTGAAATTCTGAAATTCGACGTCTTTGGTGTTCACCTGCAATAGTCAGAGCTCTGTGACCTTCCCATTCCTGTTAACAGTGATGGTGGGGAATCTTATCACTTATCACTTGTAAGAAAAATCAGTTTTGGAAACCAGAAATGAATGAAAGGAAGAATTCTATATTTTTCAAAAAGTTGATGAGTGACTTCTCTGGGTCATTGGATGCAACACAAATTAGTAACCTGTTTGCAGATCAGTGTTGGGGAACATGCAGCCATGTGGAATCAACTTGGAAAGCCACGAGCAGGTCCTTCCTGTGAAGTGGCAGAGCTGTTTAGATGAAACATATGTAACTCATTAGAAGGGGGTAGGGAAACTTCATATTTGTGTTTCATCTTGTCCGCAGGCAATTTAAAGACCCAACAGCCTCGTGCAGGCTGCTGGCAGATACTCTTCCCATGGAACTTTCTGACCACCACACAGGACATGCCATCCCAGGCAGAAGGGAAGTCTGCTGGGACTTCCCAGGGAAGCTCTGGGACTGGCAGCTCCATCCTTTCAAATGCAAGGGATTCTGGAGCAAATATCTGAGGGCAAAGGAATCCTCTTGTTCAGCCCTTTCCTTGCAACCCTGACAGCAGCAAGGAAAGCCTGGGAAGAGGTCACTCTTGCCTAGTTCACACTGAAATTTATATATAAATGTATATTTTTCATGGAATTTTTGCTTGTCATCTCGGATGACTTCAGATTTTTTCAGCCGTGTGCCCATAAATATGAATTACTGCTGAGAGTGATCTTGTTTAGCTGAGAGACAGGTGAAAGACAGAAGTTTGATCTGTCAGTTCTCTTTGCTGTATAAACCTCTGCAGGGATACTCCTGAGAGGGGATTTACAAGCACAGCATCTGTCTCATCCCCCAGCCATTGGTGAGTTTACTGCACAGAAATTCATCTGACCTCTCTGCAAACAGCTTTGTGGAGAGGAGAGATACTGCTGTCCTCCAGGTCATACTGCATGAGTGACTAAAGTCTTCTGAAGGCAAATGTGAGGGTTTTCCTTCAGGAATCACAGTATTCCTACTGGTGGGATAGGTTTAGTCACTGTGGGCATAGACACTATCAAAACTCTCACTGATGTTTCAGTAGACTTAAGATCTAAAAAACAGGATGTGGTAAAGGTATGGAAATCTCAAATGTTGTGATTTTCATGGTCCTTTGGACAGATACTGTTAAGTTCCATAATTAGAAACAATGTGCAGTGTTTATTCCCTGTGGAGGCCTCTTAGGTGGTCTTATGTGTATTACAACAACCTTGGCTATTGCAGGAATTCACAGAGCTCCCTCAAGATCTGTTTACAACTTACAGATTCAGGTCTCTGACCATCTGCTACAGCTAGAAAGGGAATTAATTCTGTGTCTGCTACCACTGAATGAGGTGCTTCTCTGAGATGTTTCAAGGGGGAGATGCTAGACAGGAAAATCATATGTCTACCTTTTTTCCAGCAGTTACCAGAGTCTGTTATTTTTTTTTTTCTGAGGATTTAAAAGTTCATGAGCCATAATGGACTTGCTTTTTGGAATGCAAGTAAAAATGGGGCAGGATAATCACATCCTTAAATAACAGTAGCTCTCCTGTGAATGTCTGTCCCTGGTGTTCCCCAGTGAGTGAAGTGCTTCTTGAGTTATTAAAGATTTGTACCAGGTGCTGCTTTCTCTGTTATGTGCACCTGAAGAGGCAAGGAGATATTACAGTGAGCCCTCTAAAAACTAGACCATTCTTAGGACTGCATTTTTTGACATTGTCATTAGGTGCTCAAAACAATTTCAAGCTAAACAATTACAGGAACTAGTTGGGTTTTTTGACAGACACCATTCAGATGCAAACAAGAAATTATTGTGGCTTATTACCTAATTATTTTTGTTACCAGAAATTACAGTCATTAAGTGTATTTTCTGCAAATTTTCCTACACAAGGGAGAACTGGAAATCAAAAGCAAGTACTCCTAAAGGAGAAGTTCTTTATGGATTGCTGGAAATTCACTGAGTGGATACAACCACATATGGAAAGCTACATTTGGACTACAGTTTGTATAAGAGATTTCTCTCCTTAAAAATCTCCTAAAAGAATATGTACTGAGTTAAATGAGCACTTCATATATTGGATTTTCTCCTTTTTTTGAAGCAAATTTATCATGAAGTCCTTTCTTAATGACTTCTCAAAACTTTGCCTTAATTCCTTTGCCAGGCTTCTTAATCAAAGACTTTGATGAATCCATTTTTTATTTGCTATTTCAGTAGACTGAGAATTCAGTCCGTGCTGAGGAAATTGCTTGGACACCCTCACAGCAGAACATGTTCACAATGAAAGAGGAAAGATGGCTGGTTCCTTCTGTAGTAAATGTTTGAAATGCATATGCACATCAGCATTCTGCACTCTGCCTGCCAGTGCAGAATTTATTTTTTCTCCTGCTGTGAACTGAGGAAGAGTTGAGGTACCTGCACCCTTCTGTCCTCAGGCAGGAGCACAGGGAGACCCTGGGCACATCCCACTGGCACAAGGTGCTGCAGCAGGCCTCAGAGCTGAGAGCACTGATGTGTGTAGGAACAACACACCTCAAGGACAGTGGTTTGGTAAAGAGGGATAAAGATCTGTTCCTCAACCATATCCATGAGGCCATCAAGATTTTTCCAGCTGTGTAGTTGTTGAATATAAAAAAGGAGATGTAATCTTGAAAGTGCAGGTTTTTTTCAGAATCCAGAAGCTATTTCCTGTAAGTGTGCTGTTGTTAAGATAATACAGAAGTTTTGTAAATAACTGGAATGCTTGTCATGGACAAACTGGATGTAATAGGAAACATTCTCACCCTCAGGATATCATCCAAACTGTTACTAATTGTATGTGGTGTTACTGATCACACATCAATCACTGATTTCTGGACCACTCAAGTACAGAGCTCTTCTGTGCTTACACAGATCTGCTCAAGAAACACATACCCATGTTTTCCTCAGATGGACCAGCTGTTGGTTAGGATACAGTTGAAGAAAGGGAAACATTCTTTAAGGATTAGATTGTGTGGAATTAAGTGGACCAATAATCACGTAGATTTAAACCTTCTAAATTAATGTTTAACGTGTAGTTGCTGCATCTTTTGTTCTGTTTTAACGGTCTGACAAGGTGTCACTGAGCAACAATGTGGTAACTAAGCAGTTGCCAGATGTTTTCTGTTTGTGCTCTGTCTCTTCCCCTGTGAAGAATAACCCGCCGGTTCCAGCACTTTGTGAGTGAGACACGAGCACCCCCCAGTGGAACATCAGTTCCTTCCTGCTCAGTGCTGTCAGCCAAAGGAATGAATGATCCTGGTGCTGCCTGCTCTTGGCTCAAGGTGTTGTGAAAGCTGCTTTCTGTGTTTTGGAAAGCAAGGAGCAGCTGCTGTTTTGCTGTGGATCGTGGTTTATGAAACCATCCTTTTTTTGTTGTTGTTTGTGCCCAAGTCTTGCTTGGGTATTCTTTGAAATGAGATTAACCATGCCCACAGCTAGGATCTTCTGAGACTGGTGCTATGGAAATCATAAGCATTGAGATGCAAAATACATGGTAAATTATTCATCTTGGTTAAACAAGGAGTCCATTAAAAATGTTTTAAGTGTGGGCATGTAACAGTGTAGCTGGATAAACTGGAGCATATGTGTTTAGTCAGGAAGAGCAGTGGTGAAGTTACATTAAAAAATATTGAGGCTGCTCCAGCCCCTCATTTCCTCATTTGTAAAGACTAGAAACTTTGTGTGGGGAGGCCAGCTCCTGAATTTATTTTACATACCTTTGGAAACAATAGCAGCTGCAGCACTTCTGGCTTGCACAGGAGCCAGTGATTAAGGTGATGTTTATTACTGCTGCCAGTGGTTTTTACTGTTGCTTGTTTGACTTTTGAGGAAACAGCATCCTTGGAGTTTGTTCTGTCTTGTAGTGGTGGAGAAGAGAAAGGGGAGACAAGCAGAGCAGCCTGTGTTTGCTGAGAGAAAGCTGAAAAATTCAGCATGTGATGCACTTTGTTCAGGCAGGAGCATTGTAATCTGGCTTGAATTTTCCTTTTCCATGACTAGGTTATAGTAGTATAGAGTTTGAAGACTAGGAAAGGCTTCAATGTGATGATTATTATTGATATGTGGATTTATGGGATTGGTGGGAGAATAGGGCAGGTTCAGTCCTGTTGAAACAGTAGAGCCCTGCACTTTGTTAAATTCAAACTAAACAGGATTAATGTGCAAAGGTGTGTTACAGGAACACTAAAGTTGTCATCTGGGAAAGATTCCAACACTGCATGGTCTCTCCTGGATTTGATCAGAGTGCTCAGTGGAATGTTGGCTACTATTGATACTTGAAGGCCTGTGAAATCTGTAATGTAATTCTTCAACAGGAGTTCTGGATTTTTTCCACACAGTCCACTGTAAGCATGAACCTTGTACATAAGTGTAACTTTGAGGTGAAATGAAAACCCTCATTGCTTGGTCACTTGGTTCATGGTGCTGGAATTTGAAGTTTTTCACTAAAAAGCTTAGATTAAACTGAATCAGAAAGCTTTCTTTGTATTCCAAGGGGAAATTCTAAAGATATTTCATTACCTAAGGAAGTGTTCATATAACTTTAGGAAACTAATATCATTTAACCTAAAAGAAACTGTAGTGACAATCTGAGTGTTTTCTGTTTTTATCAAAGGAATTTGTGTGGAGGAATGGGAGGGGGAAACTACACAGAGATAATAGAATAAAAGGGTTTTTTAAATATTGAGTGTTACTTTATCTTGACCTGGCAAAACTGACTGTACAATACCTGAAGAAGTAAAGAAAACTGTGACTAAACTTGGAGATGATGGTAGAAGTATATCTACTATTTTTTTTCCTGTGAAGACAGTTTGTGATCTAGTGGGCAGGCCTGAAATTACAGTCAAAATTGAGGTCTTTTAGTCTTTCTTTGGGGTGGGTGAGGGATGTTTCAAAAGCAAGATAAAGCCTACTCAGTCATTTCAAGCAAATTAGATACTGTCATATCTCAGCTCTTCAGTTTGCTCAGAATACTTTGCTTGCTTTTCTGGGTGCTCTGTGAATGGGTAAATATTTTCACTTTAACACAGCACTGACTGTTTTTTTCTTTTTCCTTTGCAGTGATTCTATTCTGTATGGCAGCCCTAATATTTCCAATAGGATTTTACATCAATGAAGTTGGAGGACAACCATACAAGTTACCCAATAACACAGTGGTTGGGTCTTCGTATGTACTGTTTGTCTTATCAATTTTCTTTACAATAGTGGGACTTCTATTTGCTGGCAAAGTTTGTTTACCTGGCTGATGAATGTCTGAACTGCGGGACTTTATTCTGGAAAAGAGCAAGACATCAGAATTGCATTCTCAGGAGGATGCCTAAATCAGACTATCAAACACTGACTGAGAAGTGGAATGCTTTGACTTGTTCTCACTATGCACTTTGGATGAAAAAAAGGAGAGCCTTTCCCATAACCAAATACAGACAACGCTGACTAATCTCCTGAGCATACTTTCATGCAGTCAGGTCTGCACTGTGATAGGAACTGGTGAAGAATGCTTTACACTGAGAAGCATAAATGCCCCCTGTTACTGGACTGTTCCTGTTTTTAATGTCTAACACTTTGGAAGTCAAAGTATTTATGAACTTTGTGGTAGACCAGAGGGTTGCAGAGGAATTCAAGTGAGGCTGGCCTCGCTGTTTAGGAGATTAGTGTTTTACATCTTCCTTCTGATGAGCAAAGCCTTTGGCACCAATGTGGATCAATGTTGCATTACTGCACCAAGAAGCCAATAGATCAAAACATGTTCTCCAAATGTATGTAACAGCAAAAAGACATACATCCCCTCCTCCCCCCAAAGCTCTAGGAAACACTAAGGAACGTTTTAGAGGGGGATTTCTTCCTTATATTTATATAAATATATATA
>VYZS01041898.1:42388-71086 GCA_013400695.1 Neodrepanis coruscans | reverse complement strand
GCCACCGGCCATCATGGCGCCATCACCCGCAGCCCCCGGCGCGCGCGGCGGCCCCGCTCCCGCCGCAGTCCCCACAGGCGCGACGGCACGGGGCCGCGGACAGTCCCATCAGAGTGTAGCAGGGGAGGAGCGGTTTTTATCCTCCCCAACCTACAACAATGAGCTGTGACTTCTGTAGGCATGTGCATCTTCCAGCATCCAAATTGCAGGTTCTGCTTATTCAACAGTCATGCTGTAGCATGTAGTGCTGTAGCACTGCAATATTGTTCTACGAAGGATATAGTAATTATTTAGTCCTTGGTTTAAAGAAAATTCCATAGTAGGAAAAGAAATTGAACAATTACTTATCTCCCAGTTAATTCAGTGGTACCCAATGATTTCTTATGTCAATGCCTTAAATGGCAATGGTGGGGACCAGTGGATTTAGTTGCATTAAAAGACTTGAAGAATAAACAGTGTTTCATAGCTACTCTTATTCAGCAAAATGTAGAGTATGTCATATAGCTCAAACTCTTAAATGCAGAAAAAAGCAGTGCAAGAGAAAAATACTTTTGGATCTGAGAGATGTAATAAAAAACCAACTGTTATGCTTTATCTAGCAAAGCAGGGGGCAGGGAGTTTTTTTGGGTTTTTTTTAGAAGAGCAGATGTTAATACCAACAGATCTTTAGATTATTACAGTGACAACACTGATTCCTTTTAATATACCTCTTTTTTCGTCTCCATCCCTTTTTTATTTCTAATAAATTTCTGCATCTGAAGACTGGTTCAGGGCTCTCTGTGGCATTCTCTGGTGTGGCACAGACATTGCTGAATCTGTGAAAAATATAACCTTCTGGTTGATTTAGGATGTTTTTGCAAGAAAATTTAATAATTTTTCCTACTGCTTCACTGCCCTTGTCTTTGCTTTTCTAAGCCATCCTAAAGGCTTGTTAAGGTATTAAAATCTTATCTGAAATTTAAACTTCTTATTTAGCTTTTAAACTTATAGCTAAATAGATATACATAAATCCTCTCCTGTGCTTTGTTTCTAGATGTAATGAGATTGCCCTCTCCAATGCCAGAAAAAAATGTGGTATGTAGTGTCTTTAAAATACTGAATAGATAATTGCTGCTTTTTGAAACAGTGCCTAAATTTCTCAAGATTTTTCTGTATCCTGGAGCAGAGGTCCTGTACACATCAATGGGCACCTGTCGCAGGGTGTAAAAAATCCCATTGAAAATTAGCTGCATCTATTAGCTGTATCTGTACTTCTGGTGGAAGATGTGGCCAAAAAGCAAATGCCAGCCAGCTTTGCCCTTTACTGTCAGCTGTGAAGCTGCATGAACCAGCCCCATAGATAGCACCCAATGGTGCTGCCATGCGCCCCAACTGCCTCTTTGGGTCTCTGCAGCTCACTCCTGGGGCAACTCAGGACTTGTCCAGCTTTTGCCTCCAAAATGCACTGGTATGATGGTAAGGATGGATGGGCTGGAAAAATGGAGCAGAGTGGGATAATAACCTTGTGCTGTTTTCAGCGAAGGCCTCCACCACCTATTCCTCCAGTTGAAGAAAATGCAAATGAAGAGGAGGAGATAGTGGTAGCAATTTATGACTTTGAGCCTACAGAACATCATGATTTAAGATTAGAGAAAGGTGAAGAATATACAGTGATTGAGAAGAATGACATTCATTGGTGGAAGGCAAGAGACAAATACGGGTAAACACGAGTTCCTTATTTTTTGTTATGAACTTCATAAGGCTATTTCCATATTGTAGAGTTTATATTGGCTATTTGTCAACAAATAACTGCACTTTGGACCCCATCCCCGTAATCTCTTCCATATATTCCCACACAGAAACCAATTTTAAAAAGTGTGGTACTTGGTAAGTTGTGGGGCCTGAATGCAAAGACGGTTGCAGAACTGGAAGCTTTTCCAGTTATGGTTCCTGTCTGACTTTATGGTTTCCCCATCAAAGCATCAGCCATCCTGTAAAACCTTGCTAGACTGGTACCATACTCCTGCTTCCCTGGGGAACACCTCATTAGGGAACAATATGGTTAACACTCAACGCAGCAGGCTCCAACTTCCAGACTTGAATAATCATCATCTTATTTAATAGCTGTGTCATTAGGGACAATCTTTGAATGAGTTTAGAGACAGTTACAGTGAGATGCTGTAATGACTACAATTTGCATTCCCCAGATTAGAATTTTTCCCTGTGGTTTTAAAGACGAAAGTTTTCATACTTCAATATGTATCAGGTTCCTGTTGCCATGTGTTATGGGTAATTGTGAGTTATCAGGCTGTGGCAGGCTCCAAAATTTATTACTTGTGACTGACTTGAACTTCCCAATGCAAAAGTGACAGAGCAGCAGAGGGTTAGTCTCCTTCACCTCTTCTGCTGGTTTTCTTGGACACTTCTGCAGCATCTATTACTTCTCTAGGGATGCTGAAAGTTAATGTGGAAATGCTGATGTGTAAAATAAGTTCCTGCATAATCAGTAATAGAGAGGATGGGTCAGTAATAAATAAATTACATTGAGTGACTTCTGGTAATTAGCAGAATGAAGCACACTCTTGTAGGCATGCAATTTTCCATGTTTTCACTCAGATTATACATTATATATTTTTTTTAGAAAACAAGGATATATTCCAAGCAACTATGTAACAGAAAAGAAGTCCAACAACCTTGATCAGTATGAGTAAGTGAATATTTGACTTAAAATTTGGAATATCATAGAATTAAGCTTATGCCTGAAGAATGACAATGTATTTTTAACATTCTGGAGGCAATTGTTTACCTATGGTGGCACTTAAAAGTTACCCTTAAACAACTGAAATAGGCATGTATGTTTTTGAGATTCTCCTGATTGATCATGTTGTGATTCTTAATGTAGGATCAAGTCAATGAGATAGTCATCAGGGATCTAGTATCTAGGCTATCACTGTTAAAGCAAAAAAATCCCTCCTAATTCTCTGATAGATAAAGGGAAACTTTAAAGAAAATTTTCCCATTATAAATGCACCAAATATTGTTTTAATATCAAAGTGGCATGTCTATCCAAAGTGTGTGGCAGTAAGATAGTAGAGCAGAAAACAGTGGAAATCATTCAAAGTAAACTATCAGACTAGAGATTTTGGAAGGGAGCTCTAATTTTCAAGAAAATACATAATTTGGTGTTTTTAAAGTCTCAGTGTATGCATGTATTTAACAGTTATAAATGTCTAGCTTTTTTAAAAAAACCTTTTTCCATTTGATGTTTTATCATGGAAGACTTACTTAAGAACATTGGATTAAAATTTAACACTATAGTCTCGAGCCAGTTGTTCTTGATATTCAAATATCAGTACAGCATAAAGTGTTGTGCCTAAGAACTTAAGACTTAAAATGAAGCTGTAAGAAAATAATAATTAAAACCAGTTTACAAAGCTACATTAGTAGCTCCAAAACTCTACTCTTAGCTGCATATGGCTCCTACTGCTGTGTTTTGACAGAAAGCAGAATTTTGCCTGGGATTTTGCCCTCAGCTTTACTAGAGGGAATTCTTTGTTGCTTTCTCATCTTAGAAGCTATTGCTAAGAGCTCTGCTCTGCTCTGGGCTGTGCTGTAGAGCTGGCAGAAAAGGAAGGAAGGAACTGGGCTGCCTTATCTGGTCCAGCCACTTTGTGCTTTTACCACCTTGGGCACATAATTCTGAGTCACTGTACAGTCCAGGGAGCATTACTCCAGGTCATCTACCAACTGCAAGAAACCACTATCTCCAGAAGGCATAATCTGATTAAAGGCTGCTGTGCCACTTCCCTGCTCAGTTACCACAGTGACAACATATCTCAAAACGATTGCATCACACCATTTGCAAGCTGCCTGTCTTTCCTCTTTTTTTTTTTTTTTTAATATTCTCTGTGACTGAGTGACTGACGGAGTGACATGTTGGTGCTTCTGTGGTTGCTTTAATAAGCCGGTGCAGCCCAGAGATGTGGCATGCACAACCATGACACTTAAGTCATAATTTCAGCCTCCTCTTTGCTCGGTGGGTCCTCCCTGGAGGCCCCAGACTGTGGAGTTATTGAATGACATAGCAGTCTAGCAGCAGCTCTACAGCTGACTTGACCGCTGTGCAGACAGCTGTTTTGTCAGGGCTGCCAGCCTGCCCTCAGGCTGCTGTTCACAGCAACTACTGCCATCAGCCTGTGCATGCTTGAGAAATGTTTTTTTCTGAAAATGTATACTCATTACCTGAGTTTTATTGGCTTCTGTGGGATCCCTCTGGGTTTGTTTCAGGGCATTTTTATTGGGTAACTGCACAGTGTAATAGAGACTGATTTTTGCACATTATCAAAGGTTCAATTCTTTATCTTAATTTATCATAAAATTATTGTATTTGTAGCTTCATAATACTTTGCTAAAAGCATTTTAGGTAAATCATGTGCCTTGGAGTTTTGTTTACTGATGATGTGTTGCAGGTGGTACAGCCGAAACCTGAACAGAAGCAAGGCAGAGCAGCTGCTCAGAAATGAGGTAAGCACGGCAGCCTTGCAGTATCAACTGCAAGATTTTTTTCTTCAAGTAGTTTCTTTTTTTAAAGGAGACACTTACTTTGCCAAGTCCATATCCCAGAACAAGTAAAAGAGTCATGTAGCTTAAATAAGTTGTACAAACCCATCAATGTGCTTGTGTTTTAGGATAAAGAAGGTGGTTTTGTGGTGAGAGACTCCAGTCAACCTGGCCTGTATACGGTTTCCCTTTATACTAAATTTGGAGGGTGAGTTTCTGTGGCTGTTCTGGACGCCTTGTCTCATCTGTATCTAACTGGTGTCTGTATCCAAACCCATTGGCTGGGGGAAAGCCCAGGAAAGAACTCAATAAAGAAACAAGAGCCTCTGTGGTAGAAAAGATGGGTGATTAAAATGAACTCCTCAATTCCATGATTAGGCCACATTTGGTTTAATCCAGTGCAGACCTAAATCCCCACCCAAAGAAGGAGGTTTTGCTCTCCCACCCTACTTGATCTCTTCCCTCTTTCCAGGCTGTGCTTCCTGTGGTGTGTGTGAACAGGACTGGGGAGTTCGCTAGGCTGAAAATTAACCTGTTCTGGGTTAATCTTCAACTTGGTTTGAGCACTGAGATGAAGGCTAGTCACCAGTGCTTGGGATGTTTGATATTCAAGCTGTTCCCAAAGTGTGTTGAGCAAATGTGCTGGCCCTTTCAGTTTGCTTTTCCTAGTTTATGTGCTCCCCTTAAAAAATTCACAATTAATGACAATGTATTATTACTAATTGTTATTATTGTTATTATTTTTCCAGGGAAGGTTCATCAGGAATAAGACACTACCATATAAAAGAAACAGTGACATCACCAAAGCAGTACTACCTTGCAGAAAAACATCTCTTTAATTCCATTCCAGAAATAATTGAGTATCATAAGCATAATGCAGCAGGTAGATGGACTAGATTTTTTCTGTAACTTAGTGTTGATTTGAAAAGGACAGTGAGGCATTTTAAGGTTTTAATGAAAATTTTTAGGGTTTATAGATCCATTTTTTTCGGGGAAGTCATGAGACACTGCATTTTCACATTATCTCAATACAGAAAAATAGTTTTAAAGGTTTTATGTAAAAAAAATTAAATATATAAAATTTATAGATATAATAAAATCATAGAATATGCTGAGTTGGAAGGGACCTGCCAGGATCATTGAGTCCAACTCCTGGCCTTGCACAGGATACCCCAACAATCCCACTATGTGCTGAGAGCCTTGTCCAAACACCTTAAGCTCTGGCAGCCTTGAGGCCATGTCTTCAGAGTAACAGAAGAATATCTGTATCAAGTCAGAAAAAATTATTCACTTAACTCCATATAACACCTCTATCAGCTGCCTGTAACCCATAGCAGATACATAGGGATGGTGCTTCCCCAGAATACTCTTCAAGCACTAGATTTTTACCTGCTGCCACTTAAAATGATCTAACTTTCCCATACAGCAAACAGATGGGGAGAACAGTAACGTGTTGTTCAGGAAATCTCTATTCCACTTCAGATTTATAGTTGATGGCTGATGCTGGTGTCTGCTCACTGTATGACGGAAGAGTTTAGGAATCGGGTTCAAGGCACATACACTAATACAGTTTTGTTTTTTTCCAAGTCCAGTCTGTGCATAAATTTCTTTCACAGTTTCCATATCTTAACACCAAATTCAGATGATCCAGCATTTCCTTATGATATTCTGGAAAATGCCTTTCTGGCAAATATGTCCCAAAACCACAACCTCACTTCTCATTTATTATAAATGATTTTTCTACATATTTTTAATTGTTTCATTCCTTCTGTCATGCCAAGTTCTGACAATATATTTAGCAGAATATTCAGCTAATTCAATATGCGGCATATAAAATCTATATGTGAAACTGGTGGGATTTAAATGTGTGAAACAGAAATGATCAAGTAACATTGTGAGTTTTAGATAATCTTTCTGATTTGATTTATGAAAGGTATCCTCAGCCTTTTTTGGTGCCAGCATAACTGTAGAGCACAAATATCCATCTCTCACCAGTAAAGAAGATGCAACAGGTTAGATGTAATGCTCTTGTTTAACTCACAGCCACTTTGAATCAAGAAAACATAATAGCAGAAAATATGGTCAAAGCTGTATATAACTATATGCTGACTATTAATAAATGTTGGACTCTGAAGTGAACAAGTGGCTGAGTTGCTGGCTGGTGCTGTTCCAGAAGTAAACTGTGTCTCTTGAACTATCATCGAACCTCAGGTCTTGTTACCAGGCTGCGTTACCCAGTGACCCCAAAGAAGATGACAGCCCCAACAACAGCAGGATTCAGCTATGGTGATTGCATGTTATGTTCGTCTACACATGTATTTTCTAATGATTTTACGTTAAGATTTTCTATGATTTTATGTTAAGATGCTAAAATATTTTGTAAATCGTTTGAAAAGATCTAATTCTGTACTGTGATTTGCTATACTAACTTACACTGGTCCTTCAAGATCCTTGCATGGAGTATCAGCATGCAAAAGCACCATGGCTGGTGGTAGGTGTGTGATGCCAAGGGTAGCAGTGTGGAGAGGCAGAATGTGTCACTGGTGCTCCATAGGAATTTGGTAATTTCCTCCATGCTTTTGTGGACATCTTGAGCTATACCTGATTAAAGAACTGGGTCTTTGGTTCCTTCATTATCCTCCATATTTCTCACTCAGTCTTGGCCCTTTGATCTTTGTGGAAGTGTTACTTTCTTTAAATATAAATTTTGCAATAAGCTTTTTCTAAGCATGGCACATCAGGTGATATGAGCAGCTTCTATGCATTGACACAGCTTTCTATGGTGTCAGCTTGTTGAAATCAACTATTATTTGTGTGTAATTACTGGCCTCAGGAAGGTTTGAATTTTGAGTTCTGTGTTGATCAGGACTTGCTTAAAGGTCACATCTACCTGAAAGTTGTTTTGCTTTGTGAGGTTTAGAAATGTTTGTTTTTCAAGTTATTTCTACCATGCCGTTTCCCTAAATTCCTTAATTTGCTACTAATCCAGTTTCTCTTCCCTATTCCATATCACCTACCAGTTCAGTAGGTTCCTTAACTGTTCCTTAATTTGTTTTGTCTTCTAGAAAAATGGGAAATTAATCCCTCGGAACTGACATTCATGAGAGAACTGGGGAGTGGTCTGTTCGGAGTAGTGCGCCTTGGGAAATGGAGGGCTCAGTATAAAGTGGCCATCAAGGCAATACGGGAAGGTGCAATGTATGAAGAAGATTTCATTGAAGAAGCTAAAGTAATGATGTGAGTTGTGTGCTTGGCACTTTTATTTCCAATTCTAGGCCTCTGATGCTGGATACTGATTATAAATAAAACACTTGGGGCATTTTTTTCAGTTTTGTGGGGTAGAGAGCTAGCACTTTATGGAGGAAGTTATAATGACATGATCTCAATCTTTTCAGGAAATTAACGCATCCTAAATTAGTTCAGCTGTATGGTGTGTGCACACAACAGAGGCCCATTTACATCGTGACTGAGTTCATGGAGCATGGCTGCCTTCTCAATTACCTGAGACAAAAACGGGGAGTTTTGAGTAAAGACATCCTGCTCACTATGTGCCAAGATGTATGTGAGGGAATGGAGTACCTGGAGAGAAACAGCTATATCCACAGAGACCTGGTAACATCCCATTAGGCAATACACTGCTTGTTGAAATTTTTATTTTGAACTTACATATTCCTTTTTGAAACAGCCTGTTTGTAAACAACTGCTTTTGTTCTTGCAGAAAATTGTAAGTGCTGTTAGTACAGAAAATGATGAGAGGTTTTTTTTTTCCTGAGAAAATGGAAAAAAATCATTCTGAAATTTTTATAAAGAGTTATTAGCTATTTCTGCTGATAAAATAGTCTATTTCTGTCCTATATTGGTGCCATTTTCACCGCTCATGAAAAAAAAATATTTTTTTCTGGTGATTTTTTACAGAATCGTCTAGTTGTCAAAATAGTAATATCATTAGGATATGCACATATACTTTTTATAATGAAAATACACCACTGAACTTGGTAAATGGCTTAACTTGCAATGAAGACAAAGAGGTTGTTTAGCCTGGAGAAGAAGAGGCTCAGGGGAGACCTTATCGCTCTCTACAACTACCTGAAGGGAAGTTGTAACCAGCTGGGGGCCAGTGTCTTCTTTCAGGCTACCAGTGACAGAACAAGAGGACACAGTCTTCAGCTGCATCAGGGGAGGTTTAGACTGGATGTTAGGAAAAACTTTTACAGAAGGAGTGATTTCCCATTGGAATGGGCTCCCTTGGAGGTGGTTGAGCCATCATCCCTGGATATGTTTAAGAACAGATTGGATGAGGTACTTAGTGCCATGATTCAGATGATGGGAGGGTGTTGGGTAATAGGTTGGACATGATGATCTCCGTGGTCTTTTTTTGTTGATTCTGTGATTCTGTGACCTGATTAGATTGTTGTAAATTATTTGCAAAAGACTGCAAGATTTTCATCTGACTTTAATCATTCGCTTTGCAGGCTGCCAGGAACTGCTTGGTGAGTGATTCAGGAGTGGTCAAAGTGTCGGATTTTGGAATGACAAGGTAAGTCTGACTGTGTCAACATGTTTATGGGGATTTGGAAAAATTCACCTAACCCATGCACTTAGCCCAAAGGCAACAAAAGCCAACCAAAATTATAAATAAAAAATATCTTTTTTGATCTTGCTAGGGGACAGCCTTTGTTGTTGTTTTCTTTGTTGGTTGTTTGTTTTCCCCCATTGTCTTTAAACCTTGTTTTTTCTATGGTCATGTTGATTTCCTTACTCATTTTTAAAAAGGCATATTAGAGCTTGTGTGTGAGACAGAGAGCTCATGCTGCAGGGATAATAGTTAATCTGTATTTTGGTAAATAAATGTTAGAGGCTGTTCAGTGAGTTTTGAATCCTCTTGGGATAGACGATTCAGAGTTGCATCATGCAAGCTGAAGGGCTGGGAGGTGCTGAGATCTGGAGGGGGGTAATTTCCTGCTCGTTAGCAGCTGCGTGGGTGGTATGTGGGTGAAGCAGTGGTGGGGAGCAGCTCTTCCAAGGAAGGTGTTAAAGCACCATGTTCTTGGCTTTTGCCACCTCTCTGTGCTGCTTAAATCTGAACTCACACTGACCGGTGAAAAACAATCAGAAGTTTCTGCTTTTGCCTCATTTTCTCTCATAATACAGACATTTAACTTGCAGGTGGCTTAGACTTCTGTTGTGTAGCTAATCAATCACAAGAAAGGATTCTGAGGTAATAGAAAAAATTAACTGAGTCTTGACTGAAGCCTTAGTATTGCTCCAAGAAAGCTATTTTTATTGTGTGATGTAACAGTCATGGCCATTAGGTGGCAATATGAGTTTCTAATATTCCAATCTAAATCTAAATTATAATTTCAGAACGCCACAAAACATTTTGAGTTGGAAGGGACCCCAGGACCTCCAACTCTTAAGTAAATGGCCTGTACCCATGAACCCAGAGAACCCATGACCTTGATGTTATTAGCACCATATTCCAACCAAGCTCATCTCAGGGATTTTTGCAGATTTGGAGGACGACTGAAGGATTGAAGGATATCATGTCTATCTCTTTTTTTTTTTTTTTAGGTATGTTCTTGATGACCAATATACAAGCTCTTCAGGGGCTAAATTTCCTGTGAAATGGTGCCCCCCAGAAGTTTTTAATTATAGCCGATTCAGCAGCAAGTCAGATGTCTGGTCATTTGGTAAGACAGACATCATGGAAAAAAAGCATTTACATTTTAACAATAGCAGTTAAGCTCTGGTTGTATTGGGAAGGAAATACACATCTGAGAAGAAGCTGAGAGGAACCATTTGCCAAGGTTCTATGATTGGATAAAGTTCCACAGACACCTTTAGTACTGTTATTTATTAACACCCATGATATTAGAATAAGATGATTGCAGTGATGACATATGTGAACAATTTCTAGAATATGAATCTCCAACTATTTATCTATCAGAAATAAACCTGGGGCTCAAAATAAACACATAGGTTTAAGGCATTATTTTCTTTAATTTTCTTTCAGGTGTTTTAATGTGGGAAGTATTTACAGAAGGAAAAATGCCCTTTGAAAAAAGCTCCAACTATGAAGTGGTAACAATGGTCAGCCAAGGACATCGTTTGTATCGGCCCAAACTAGCCTGTAAGCCAGTGTATGAAATGATGATGATGTGCTGGCAGGAGGTATATATTTTTGAATTTTTTTGTCTTTGAATTGGATAAAGGTCAATCTAGCAACAGCAGTTAATCTCCAGAGCAGCATTCTGAGCGTATCCAGCTCTCTGGGCTATTCATGTGTTTATTCATAGGACAAAGATCTCCTTGGTTTGCAGATGAACTGTGAGAAGAAAAAACACTGAAGAAATTTTTATGAAATAAATGAACTCTCAGATTAAGTATGCAAAGGCATGTAGTAACAAAATCAAATAACTACTAAATCTGTGCTCATTGTGACTATATCTGCATACAAATTCTGTTACTAAAAAAATTGTCAGAAGGGCTCAGAGATGCAGAATCTGATTTTGTATTGCCTCAGTTTGTTATCATTACAGAACCATGCTAGAATGACTGTAAATATTTTTAAGGGAATACTTCATTACTTGACTATGTAAATACAAATTCAAAGGTTTATAAGGAAAGATAAAGGTATGTTATACTATTGTCCTGACCCAGAAAGATACTAACTGTACAGTTTCCACAGGCATCAAAGGGGCAGCAAACTCAAATTTAATACTTTATATACTAAATTAGTATAAAACAGCTTTTGTAGAATTAAAATAGAAAGTCTCTAAGACTTGTCTGCTCTACTTTTGAGAGAGTAATCAAGGAAAGCAAGAGTGTAAAGAGCTACATGATTCAACAAAGGCAAGTGCAGGGTCCTGCACCTGCAGAAGAATAACCCCAGGCACCAGTTCAGGCTTAGGGCTGACCCCCTGTAAAGCAGCTCTGTGGAGAAGGACTTGGGGTTCCTGGTGGACAACAAGCTGTCTATGAGCCAGCAGTGGCCCTTGTTGCCAAGAATGCCAATGATATCCTGGGGTGCATTAGGAAGAGCATTTGCAGCAGGTTGAGAGAGGTGATCCTGCCCCTCTGGTCAGCCACATCCAGCGTACTGTGAGGCCACATCCAGTGTACTGTGTCCAGTTCTGGGCTCCTCAGGACAATGGAGGCACGGAGCTCCTGGAGCGGGTCTCTTACAAGGAAAAGCTGAGGGAGCTGGGTCTGTTCACTTTTAAGAAAAGACAGCAGAAGGGACCTCATCAATGTAAGTATCTTAAGGGAGGGTGGCAGGAGAATGGAGCTAGGCTCTTCTCAGTGGTGCCACGCAATAAGACAAGAGGCAGTGGGCAGGAAGTTCCACCTGAACATGAGAAAGAACATCTTTACTGTGCAGGTGACCGAACACTGAACAGATAGCCTGGAGAGGTTGTGGAATCTCACTCACTGGTAATATTCAAGATCCATCTGGACACAATCCTGTGCAATGTGCTCTAGGATGGCCCTGTTTGAGCAGGAAGATTGGACCACATGACACGCTGGGGTGCCTTCTAGCTTCACCCATTCTGTGATTTATTTCCAGTTAGTCTTTGCCGCAGTGTGTGCTGCAGAAAAACCAATCTTTTTCAGTAATCAAGATGACATACTCTTTGATGCTTGTCTTGGAAAAGGCGCTGGAATAGAGAGCAATTACTTACCAGACCAACTGTTGGATATCTCTGACTTACAAAGAAATTCATGCTCAAAATTCTTAGGAACATGAAAAACTTGCAAAAAGAAAGAGTGGATTGGATGGGGAAGAAAAAAATTTAGAACCACACAAAATAATGAATTATATCAAGAGTAGTCAAGCAACACCTATTTATGCTTTTTCAAAGCATAAAAAAAAAAAAGTGATGTTTACTGAGATTAAGTGAAACATCCAAAACCCAGACGAGGAAATATTTTTGCATTTCATATCTAATGAAGAGGTAAATTCATTGCCACAGAATGATATCATGACCAATATTTTATCAAAATCAACACAACTTTACTGATTTCTAATCACAGCTATGCATGCTTTTTATTTTTAGAAACCAGAGGGACGCCCGACTTTTGAAGAGTTGCTTCATGTGATCATTGACATTGCAGAGGGTGAAGATGCTTTCTGAAAAAAGACACCACCAGCACAAGCACAGGAAGGCAGCCACTTTCCTGAGATGAGGCTTCATTTCTTTTTAAGACCTCAATCCTGTAAAGTGCTGAGTGTCACTAAGCAATGTGGGGAACCTGTAACATCTGATCCACTCCAGCAGAAGGAGTTTTACATGTTAAGCACATGAAATAAGCACAATATCTTCAGCAATATTAGCAGTTTCTGTATTTTCTCTGAAAAGTCAGCATTGCATAGTTGGCAAGTTCAGCTCTTTATTTTGAGGGAGATAATGTGACCAAACTCCATGAACCTCATTTGCATTTAGTGGATTGCTTTCATGCAGTCCATGTTTCTGAGTTTCTCTTTACATGGGCAGTAGTATTAGTAGCAATTTGCATGCTTAATAATAGCAGGTATCTATAAATGACTATTTACTGACATTGAATTTTTTCCAGAGATTCTCCAGAAACTTTTCTCAATTGATGGATGTTTAATGGTACATCAAGAAGACAAAATATGCCTCCTTCATTTGCCTGCCATAGGTTGTTGTCAGCACAGTCTTCAGTTTAGTATAACACTCTAAAAACTTTGCTTCGGAACTGAGCCGTGATATTCCAAAGTAATTCTAAGCTGTTTGGTCAACCAGAGACCTCCTCTTGATATTACTAATAAAAACTAAGTCCAAGATTCAATACAACTACCTGTCAATGTACCATAGTACCATGTTTTTGATTAGTTATAAAATAATTTATATGCTGTATGTAATGTAAATACATAAATTCAATACATTTATTTATATGAAGTGGGGGGTTTTGTTTTTAAATGTTCAAGCACAGATTTGGCCTGACTTCACTTAAATACACAACTCTACAGAAAGTAAATTCTCAAGTGTGTTCAACGAGGGCTTCTCTTTCTGTCTGTCATCTGTACATAGAGTAACCTTTCTGTTCATAAGAGAAAATGTCAAACTACATGTGTGTGTGTAAATAAACTGAATGTTAACTACTGTTTGGAACCAACTTATTTGTAGCAAATAATTTACTTTCAGTGCGTCATAAGTCAAGCTCATTTTTCACATGATGGCATTATGGTAGTATATATGTTTTTTTTCTGTATGAATACATACTCTATAATTAATATATATATGGTAGAATGAATATTTAAATTAATTTGGCCATGGTGAAATGTTAAGTGCAGAAATGTCTGAACTCTCTTTTTAGAAGTTACATGTCCTGTCCCCTCTGCTAGAGGCCAATGTTTCCACAGTCTTGCTGAAGCCTGTTTCAGTTAATCTAACTTTGTGCAAGGGGCTACAAGGAGTGTTTGCACTCCAGTTTTGCTGTAGCTACCTTCTGAGTAACTCTTTTACATTTTCTTTTTCTTTTGCTGCTTGTGCTCTTGTGCCATGTATAATAGGAAATATATTGCACAAAAACTTGTTAAATTTGTTTTGTAAGTACTCAGAGAGGAGTATAGTAAACTATATTTCCAATCAAATTATTAAAGGTAACTACAGTTAGCATAATACATCCCATCATTCTTGCATTTGAGTATTTCTATATTCAGTTTTGGAGATGCTTAGATCCTTGCACTGCTTTGCCTAAACATTTATGCTTAAAAGGAGGAAACCTCCTCTTTCTTGGAATAAGTGATTTCTTTTTCTCATGCTATTCCATTGAATAGTTACAGCCTGTCAGAAAAGGTTTACATGCCTAATTCCTTTTTCTTAATGACAAAGTCTCAGAATATTATTCCAATTATGCAATCCAATCTGACTAATTTTTTGAGTCCAAATCATTCCTCAATCAATACCAACAGCATATATTGTTAAAAGGGTAAATATAGGTGTTTCTACTGACTCGGTTGTTGTAGGTTGGGAAATAAACCCGTCCCCCCCTCCCACCATTCCCTGCCGGGGCTGTCCCGCCCATGGGGACCGCATCGGGAACGGAGCCGCTGGCGGTCCAGCGCCGGGGGCTGCCCCACGCTCGCACGGGCATGCGCCGGGAGCTGCTGGGGCTGCGAGAGGTGGCACCGGGCGAGCTGGCGGCAGTGGTGGTCCGAGCCATGAATCCACTGGCGCGGGCCCAGCGGATCGCCACCTCCGCTGCCCCTCCGTCACCCGGCTGCAGTCCGCTCCAGGGGCGCGTGCCACGGGAGCGGCGGCGGCAGGGTCAGCTCCTTACCTGTGGTGGCGCGTGCCGGCGGCAACGATGGCGACAGCGGCGGCGGTGGCGAGTGGCGGCGGCATCTGGTGGGAGCGGCACCAGAACGCGATCCTAGCTGGACGCTGCCATGCTGCTGAGCATGCGAACTGACCGTGGGGGCNGGGCCCTGGGACTTTAATTTGTTTGTCTGTTTGCACTTTAATTGTCGGGGTTTTGTGTGTATGCGAAATAAACTGTGATATTTGTGTGTTTTCTTCATTTTGGGGTGTGTTTGTGACTTCTCTCAGAGTCTCTGGTCCAAAATCGCTGAATTTGTGGTAAAACCACCACATCGGTGTTGACCACTCTCAGAACCCAGTCAGAGTTTTGAGTCAGATATGTTTATTCAGCATGCTGGGAGAGACCATACAGAATTCAAACGTCCCTCCTCAAATCATGAGTTTCTTGAAACTTTATACCCCTTTCCATGGTAGGCGTTACGCGTTATATAATTGGTTCCTGGTCCTCCCCACTCCCTGCCCCAACCCTCCCACCCCAAGGTTAAGGCCCAGGGCAGGAATAGGGCCCAGCATCTTCCTCTTCCTTTCCCCCCACAGCTGTGCTGCCGAGGTGTTGCACGGCAACCAGTCCGCAAAAACATGTTATTCGCTTAGGGACCTTGGAGTGTTTTGTTAACTGCTATCTCCAAGTTACATGTATAATTTACTTCTAATTCCCTTATTTGCCCTTATCTCTAGTTCCTACAGGCACTTCACCCTGTTCCTCTGCAATTCTGCTGCCTAATTCCCTAAAGCATTCCCTAAACCCTAAAACAATCCCTTTCAACCCCAACTCTCTACCTGTAGTAGAAAAATTAATGCCAAATATTTAATGTAAGCCAAGCTCATCTTTCCTTCCCTAACTATTCCTTTGAACCCCACTTTCTCCATTGAGTTCCTGCAAAGTACGGTGTTGCCAACACTTTCAACAATACATCATGAAGAATTTTACAGTAGTAAGTAGTGTTTCTCTTAAAACGCAAATGAAGCATAAGAAAATCTGAAGATAAATAGTTTCTAATTAATCTTAAGAGTGTTTCTTTACAATACTTAAATATTTATCATTAATTTTTATGATAAAACACACCCTAATTTTGTGGACACTTGCAGTAGTTTTCTCAGTGAGGTGGGTGCTTTGAATCTGACGCTTTCACCTGACTCTTCCCAGTAGTCAGGGATAAATTCTGCCTACATGCTATTGGGTTTTTCAGGAACCCTAAGGCACCCAGTTTGTAGATGAATGCATTTTTGTAGTTGAATGTAGCCTTAGATGGCTAATTTTTGAAAGGATCAGAACACATCTGGAGACAGTTGTCTTGCTGGCTGTCCTGATGCCTTCAAAGGCAGATGGAAATGTACCATCCTTTCTTCCGGATGAGGTCACTCACCCTTAAGCAACTTCAGTCCTTCCTCCCCTTCTTATTATAACTGATTTTTTTCATATGTTGGTATCAAAAATCCATCTGAACAGAATCAAATGCTGTGAATTACATTTGCTGTGGCTTTTTTTCTTGTTTTAAAGAAATACTTAGGCCTATGATAACAGTTTAATAACTTCTATAAAATATTTTATACTAGGAAGCAGACACTTTTTTCTTCTTCTAGTCTGTTTGGGGCTTTTTTTTTTTTTCTTAAATAAAAGGTAGGTAGGTGTGGTCAAGCAATATTTGTGGTTTACCATGTTTCATATCAGAGCGAAGAGCTCAGCTTGGGCTGTTTCACTGGCACAGCTGATGAAGAAAGGTTTGCATTTTCATTCGAAAATAAACAGATAACAAGACATGATTCTTTCTACCTGTAAGTAAACTTGGCTGCATATTTTGATCTTACCATTTTGTTTTGTGCAACAGCAGTGTATTTAGCAAATGAAGTATTTAAATATTGCCATAAAAATATGAATCTGCATTCTGCACTGCTAAGGTGGTCTCTGTTCAAACTCCTTGTCTTAACTTTCAAAGTTAATGCACAAATATTAATCCATTGTATGATGGATTTAGCAAAGCTACTACTTCTACATGTAGATATTTCCACCTACAGTTCTTAAAAGCATGAATTACATAGACATGCACAAGAAGTTTGGTAGAACTAAAGCAGTCTTTTCCCCAGCGCAGAGTTAACTCACAGTAAAGACAAAACCTCAGCCTGCACATGTGAAAACGTGAAAGCTTGTATTTTTAAGTGTCTTTAGAACTATATTGTGGCTTGCTATCAGATTATTGATTTTTCTAGTGCTGCTGAAAACTGACAGATCAGATCAGGAGGCACATCATGTGCTACAGCAAAGATCTGGGTTTGATGAGTTTGTACTGTTGAACGCAGTTAAACTTCTGCTCCACTGCAAGAAGAGCTTCTTGCAAAACATGCTAGAACAGTGCAAGCCTTAGACATGGACTACAGCTCTTTCAGTATTAGTAGTGCTTTGACAAAGATCAATTCAATTGATCAATTCTTTGATCAATTCAAAGAAACTCAAGCCAAGAAACCTGTGAAATAATAAAATGATAAAATGCAAATTATAAAAATTAATTTCTAATTTTTGCTTTTATCTTTGATGCTACTTCCCCCAAGCTGCCAATTAGAGTGAGTTACTGCTGAAGACAGGAGGAAGAATATACATATATGTGTTTGAATTGGCCACATATACAGACAATGCTGTCAACCCAAAGCGTACTCTGGGTATTGTGAGACTGTATCAGGTCAGGATGTGTTTTCACTATGCCTTCTCTGTTCCTGTGGGACTACCTTTCAGCTTCTTAAGCAAATGGCTCTTCTTGGCAGCTGACACATCTTTTTCTTCTTCCTTTAGCATCCCATCTGCTTGTAAGTTGGTCATCAAAATATCAACTGCAAATTTTTAGGCTGAATATTTGTCAGGTTAGCTTCAACACCAATTGCCTAGTATTTTCACTCTAGTCACACTCTTCTCTTGCCATGACTTTTTTTCTTGTTTAGAAATTGAATATGCTAATAGTTCTGATGTGCAGCACCATAATTTGATAGGCTGTCATGCCTCTGAGCTAGGGCTGGGGTTCATATTTGCTTAACCTGTCACGAGGGAGATAATATGAAAATGTATCATAAATTAGGGTCTTCCCCCTAAATTAGTCATTTCCAGAAAGAAAAAACCATGAGCAGTGAAATGTGCTACATTTTTTTCCTGTATTCAAATATTTGTAGAATTTAACTTCCTCTGAGGTTGCAGGCTTTCATCAGAAATTAGAGAAATTAAATTCTCCACACAATTGAGGAAGAAAGGTTGGGCCAATTCTAGATTCAACAGCTCAAATATTCATCTTGTCTGATTTAAACCTAGGTTTAAAGCTACTGACTGTAGTTGCTCCATGGTGACTTATCCTGAGGATCAAAGCCAGAGGTGTTTTGGTAGCTTATGTTTTGATAGAACTCAGGGAAATGTGGGCTGAAAGATCTAATGGGGCTGTGGGTGCTGGAGAAATCCTTCCTATGGATTTAAAAGAAGTAAGATTTGATCACTTTTTCTTGAATTTTTGGGAAACTTTTTGGTTAGGTAGGAGACAGAGAAGTGGAACTTCAAATTAATGACAGATCTAGTACTTTATTTTACAGACTTCAAAAATAATTAACTGTTAAAAATTATGGAATAGTTCCTCCTGTTAGCCTGTATTTCTTTCCTGTGTTCTGTCCAAGCAGTCTGTCATTCATAATATAGAATCAAAAATATTATTTCCTTGCTGAGGCACAGCTCTCACTGATACCATCACTGACTAATTTTTAACTTATGAACTTCAGTGTGGTTACTTGAGTTAGGGACTAGGGGATCAACGCCTGCTAATATATATGTGACTCCTAACACCTTTTGACAAATCCAGAGTGTTTTGCTTAAAAAAAATCTTTAGTCAAATGTTGAAGGGAATCAGATAGAATAATTCTGCTGCTTTCAGTGATCTATCAGAAGGGAAAATCAAAAAGAAATATTTTAAATGAGCAAATTCTATAAATCTATTTTCAATATATTTGTATTTTAAACTATAGGTTTTAGTTAAAGTGCAGGTTTTTAAAACTATAATTATTTCTTAGTTTTTTGATGACTTGAGAAAAGAGAAAGGAAGAGCCCAAGACATGGGAGGGTGCATGTGGTGGTGAGAAGCTTCAGACAGGAAATGCTGGCTTCCTGCTGTGTGGCTGTGCACACTGCTGTGGCACTTAGGGCAGCCTTCAGTGTCAGCATCTCCCTCGGCATCAAAGCTGTCCCCCTTTGCATTGTTGGCCAAGTCTTTCTGAAACAGCATTGCAGTGCACCTTTGGGACTGCTTTTTGTAACACATTATGACCTTAATAAATAAGATTTTAATCAAGGGGAGTTGTGCAAGAAGCTTACCGATGACTAGGGAAGATGTAAAATGCGTAGATCACTACTTAAGTCTTTGCTTGAGATATTGAAATTCCAAGCCATCAGGTGAAAGCTTCTAGACTTTAGTCAATTTAACTAAAGCAGAATTTAGCTCCACAGAGCTGAAGGCCTTTCTCTGCCCATGTCCTTTGATTATGTTTCCTAGCAGACTTGACAAATTTCCAAACAAATTAACAGTTTGCACTGTGCTAATTTACACTTGTATTCATTTCTATTTAAGTAATTCCACAAATGGAATAATGTATGGACAAGAGAATTTCAACAGTGACTGAGGTTGCTGAGAACAGAATGTTAGGATGCATACCCTCATCACCCTTGGCTTTCCAGTTGGTAGCAGGCAAAAAGTGTCACAAGACACCAGATGGGACACCCTATTTATTCTAGGCTCAATTAGGTCATTAGGATCAACAACACAAAAAGGCCACAATGGAAAAACAAAGTGGAAGCGACTGGTGGGATGGCACAAAAAAATATCATATGAAATCTCTGTGGCACAGAAAAGTAGGATACACTGGAGAGGAACTAAAGTTTATCTTCTGTAAGTGCAGCTGAATACGAGTGGAACCTTGTCTCTTCATTCCTGACTGTTAGGTTTCTTAAGAAACTGTACATTGCACATGAGTGCTTAAGCCCATCCTGCTGGTACTGTTGCCTTCATACCTGCCCATGATGATGATGAGACAGTTCAGAGAGCTGAACCAGGAGAAAAGGATTACCCACTGTTTAGCACCCTGTCTTGCTCACTTTGAGATGAGAGGAATAACAGTGCAAAGGGAAAGAGTGTGGGACCATAACTGCTACTATTTGTCTCAAACTGCTGTGAGAACACAAACTGCAGAAAGTAGGTTTCAACTTGAGTAGCAGAGGTCCAGAGCAGATATGAACCATTTATTTACCTCATTCAAATCTTTTTAATGCCTTTCAACCTATTTAATACCATATTCTCTCTGCTGCACATAAGAGATATATTGGATTGATTTCTCTTTAAATGTTTGATGTCTGTGATGACGTATCCAATGTATTTTTCTCAGGATTATCAGCCACTTGACATGTAAGTATAAAGCAAAAGAAAGAGGAAAATCAGTATTAATTTAAAGATCTGAATATAGTGTGTATCCTTAAATAAACCTCACAATAAAGAAAACCTTGTCCTGCAAGTGTTGTTTTGTATTTGGCTTTAATGATCCAAAAATTTTGTAAGTGCTGAAAGGAACAGTTCTCCACCTCCTGTCCCTGATGAATTCTTACGTCCCCATTGGACAGAGCTTGTGCAGGGTAATGTGGTCATGCAGATTGGTACTAATCTGGCTGACAAGATCTCTTTTTTTTTTTTTTAATTTTTGCTGATTTAGTAAGATAATGTAACTCATACACATGGCTTTATAATTGCTAAGACATTGTAAGGGAGACAGTGGGTGGTAGGAAAGCTCTGTTGTCTTTGGTGGCTGCAAATTCAGCCTTAATGATTTGCTAGATATCTCACAGCAGGACAGAGCTAATAGTAGGGTTAAGCACGTATGGTAGTCCTTAATTCTGCAAGTTTTGTGAACAAACAAACACACAGGAACACTGCAAATATGGAAAACATTCTTGTTTGCAGATCACACAATCCAGTCTGTTTTCTGCTGCTGCTGCTGCTGCACAGTGGAAGAAAGGTATGTGGAACATTTTAAGTTTTTCAGTAATTAAGATGATCAAAGGACTTCTAAAATCCCTCTGTTTTTCAGTAGAATTGCAAATATGCAGAAGTTTAAAGACATTGTACTCTGCATATCCCTAATGAAGGAAGGCATGTATATCCATGCATATTTTCATGTGAATATTTTTAGATATGCATTCACATAAATGCTTTGTGTTTTTCAAAATCAGGGCAATGAGAACAAAAGTGAACTTGGATCCTGATACTGGATTGGTGACCCAGAACTCAGCCTTGCAATCAGAAGTTTCCTACACATCTACTTGGAAGTGCAGGGTAAGTAACATTTTGGCAGGTGAAAAGAGATAATTGAATTGATTTGACATACACTGGCTGAGTACCAGACCCTGAGCAGGGGAGTAACTAACACTTGAAAATGTAAGGTACTTGTACTGATGTAAATACAGGATCACAGTGAGGATTCCCAAGCTTGCTGTTATGAAGAAGGTGGTTCCTCCTCACAGTTTTGCTTTTAGGTCGTGGAGATGGAAAGGGTGGAACTGCCCTAATGGGCAGATGCAAGCTCATCTTGCTCAGCTGGTATATGAAATGTTCACTTCAGTTTTACTAGATCTTAGTTGAATTAATCTGAGTTATCAAAGCATAACAGGACTTTCCCTGATGCAAAAGAAAATTACTGTTTCTGCCAATTTATAAGAAAGTCTTCAGTGTCTGTGTAAATTCTCCTGATAAATTACTGACCTCCCAGACATTGTAACTCCATAGATTTCAATGCTGCTCTGCTTTTCTACTAGCCAAGTTGTCTCAGTGTAATGGTTTGGCTTAAAAACCGCAGGGGAAGACAAAGAAAAAAATAACTCTTTCTCCTATGCCCACATTTGGCTGGGAGGAGTAGCCAGGTTAGCAAGGTTACCCCCTGCCTGGGTTTTTTCCCATCAGCCCTGGAGACCCACAAGGAATGCTGGGAAGGGGCTGGGATTTTAATCTGCCGGACAGAGCACTGTCCCTCTCTCTTTCCCCGGGGACTCTGGAGCTGAAGGCAGGGTGTCTCTACTCACCACGGCTTTGAGGATTTTCCCCCTCCCCCGACGGACTTTGCTTCCTGCTGTCACTTCCTCCACGGAGTTCCCTGAGGTCGCTACTGCTTTTCATCTTCCCCAGCCTGAGAGGATCCCTTTTGGGAGGACTTCTTCACAGACACACCGACTCTGGAAAGACTGTCGCCTTCTTTTCCACAGATACATTTTACCTTTTTTTGGGGGGTTGTGGGTGCCGGCCCTGGACCTCTCCTCTGTGTAGATAGTTTGGTTTTTTTTCTTTCCCCATGGCGAGGGTGGGGGTGGGGCCGCTTTGCCCAGGGGGTACGGTGGAACCTCTAGTCTTTCCCCTCTTCCCTTCTCAAGTTGCACGTGGCTGGTGCAGAGGGATGGGGGTCCGTCTTGTCCAGGGTAGGGTGTAACCTATATTCCCTTCCCCCTTCCCTTCTCAGGTTACTGTGTGTCTGTGTGTCTCTCAGAGGGAGTCCCGGCTGGTCATAATTGGGCAATTACACCCATTTATTCCCCCATATATCTATAATTTTAATAAATTGCTGCCTTCCCTATCCGTCTCTTGTCCATTGATAAACCTAATATTGTCCTAAACCAGGACACTCAGTATTCATATTGTGTAGAAGTCACCCCCATTAGATAGATGGCTTATTTATTATTCCCTGTACTTTCCATTATAATTTTTGCTTCTGCACCAAACTACTCAGTCTCACTGTTTAACAACTGATGATGTTTTACAAGTGCTTTAAAAGGGGAAGTAACAACCACAATGAGTTCCTCTTTGTTACTAAGTATAATAGCAGGGAAATTAGGCAAGCAATAGTAGAGAGAAAGAACCAGTTATGAAAGACACTTCTATTTTTCAATAGCGTAAGAGGCAATTGAAGTTGAAGGACAAGCCATTACCTCCTCTACCTGCTGAGGCCTTTGAAGACTACACCAAGAAACCCAGAGTTACTGCACTGTATGATTTTTTTGCTAGAGGGCCTTTAGAATTACCTCTCAAGAAATCAGAAGAATACATTATCCTTGAACAGTATGATCCCCACTGGTGGAAGGCAAGAGACCAACATGGGTAAGAAAGTGGGCATCTATTTCAATGTCTCTACACAGAAAGAAAAAAGCCTAAAACAATCTCTGCAAAAGCAGGCAGATAGATTATGTGAGACAATTTAGGGACAGATTTGAAAGTGTTCAACTATGTACAAGGCACACAGATTAACTGGGCAGATATTCAGCAGTGTTTGGCACCCCAGAAATGGACAGGGGATTAAGAATCTGTTGGGAATTCTGATTTAAGCCCTAGACTCAGAAATTTCCTGAGCAACATAAGGGTGTTTGGAACCATGTGAATCACTGGGCTCTGAGCCAGCCTTCTATACTTCAAGTGATTTACAATGGAGTGTGTGTGTATAAACAATTTATAAAACCGTACAAGTCATGAAGACATGTGCCGGAAAAAAAAAGTCCAGTCCAAAATACCTGGATATTTTAGAGAGCTCTATAGCTTCAGTTAGGATCTTTTTCACACTTATGTTTCTTTCATGTTATTTTCCTTTCTCCTTTGCATTTTCTTCAGTGTATCTTGTACTCCGATGTTGGGAATGGTTATATACTACATAATAACCAACTTCTTTCCCTTCAAATTTCTGCTTTAAATATTTTAAATATTTTAAACTCATATTTGTAATGAAAGTATACTGATTATGATTTTGCATATACAAGCAAGCACACACTTTATATTTCTTTATATAGAAGCTTTGTATAGGACAGAAATGAAGAGGGTGGCTTCTGGTTCAGAAGAAATATATTTTTTTTCTAGATTTTCTTTTGATTTGACTTAGTAACATGCTGATTTCAGCACTCAATAAATAACTGTGTCAGCTGGCTTTTTCACTTGAGTAGCCATTCACAGTCACACGGTAAGAAGGTTGTTCCTGGGATGAAAGGACTAAAATTTGTATTCAACTCCCATGTTGGGATCTAGTGGCTAATGACATAGCCACTAGTAGAAAAAACCCTTGTAATTCATCAAAAAATGGATCACATATACCTTTATCCTACTAATATTTTATACCATACTATAACATTATCCACTATTTGTTGTTTCAGGAATGAAGGTCTAATTCCCAGCAACTATGTTATTGAGAACAAGAAAAATAATTTAGAAATGTACAAGTAAGTACCCTTGAAAATTATAATTATGCTTTCACTTCTAAAAATGGATTGCAGTGATACATTTTAATGCTTGATCCTTCAGTCTTTATTAGACATGAACATCTATTTATCAAATGCTCTTTTTTGTTGCAAAACATTACTCTTAGAATGAATTACCCATTTTGATTTGAAACTATTTGCTCAGAAATTGTAAAATGAAGTTGCTAGCACTGAGTACTTCAACAACACTCAATTACATGAATCATGATGTCAAAATCCAGATGTTTCTTATTTCTGTAGAATCAATACATAATGATTCTATATTCTGATCTTTGCCTGTTGTGACCATGTAGCTAATTCCAGTTACTCCAACCTTACTTACTGGAAAGAAGAGTAAAATTCTGAAAAATTGTAGTGAAGGAAGGTTTGACACATCATCACAGTTTGACATAACTGCTTCCTGGGCTTTCTTTTGTTTGAACTAATATTTAATCACAGTGAATTGGGGGAAAAAGTCCTAAAAAAAAGGTCTAATAAAGTAATTCCAAAATAAGATATGTTTATATACAATGATAGCTCTAGTCAGGTTTTTTTGACTTGGAATGATGTAACTATTAAGCTTTGAAACAAAGCAAACATTCATTTTTACTGCCTAAATTAAGGATAGGTTATCTCCTTTGTTGCAGGTGGTACTGCAAAAACACAAACAGAAACCAGGCAGAAATTCTCTTGCACCATAAGGTAACTCAGTTTATATACAGAGCTAACAATATCTAGGAAGATCTATCAATAGAGGCATCAAGAGCATTATCACAGTCAAATCCAAATCTCTTTGGTATGCTGTAAGAGAGAATGTATTTTAAAATAAAAAGGCTTTCTGGGGTAAGCGTAGAGTGAAGATTATCCAAGCTTCACAGAGCTTTAAACTGTAGCCCCAGCAGATTCTACTTAGATTTTCTATGCTAGATAAATCAAATTACACATGGCTTACTGTATTTGTCTTTTGCATTAGACATTGAAGACTAAAATCCATGTAGTAAGCAAATCAGTAAGCTTAGCAGAACTTAACAAAACCACTGCATCTTAAGTACAAAGCAAACAATCCATATGGTATTCTACCCTCTGTCATTTATCAAGGTACCTAACTCAGTCTTTGCTCAAGGACTAACAGGAGTTGGGGACAAGAAAGATCAGAAAAAAACATCTCTTACAGAGCTGTTTTACAGTATTTTTTTCCTAGTGATTTGTGTAATTCGTTTTTTTAATAAATCAAAGCATTTTTACTACTTCACGCTGAAGTGTACAATTCACCTGAATTATTTTATTCCAAGAAATTGCATGGCCCTTAGTATTTTCCCTTGGTTAATTTTGCTCTGCTATGTACCTGGCTATCCATTCCTTTTCTCCACTGCTTTACCTCCCTCCCCAATAGTCATAGGTATTCCACAGAATTTGGTAATTAGCTGCAAGTCCTATCTCAAGGAAAGATTTTTCAAGTTCAAAAACAGAAAATAAATCCACTTGGATTTCTTTTCAGTCCGAAGAAGGTGCATTCATTGTCAGAGATTCAAGCCGACAGGGACTTCTTACGCTGTCCATGTATTCACGGGCTAAAGGGTGAGTTCCTCTGAATGGTTAGGGTTTGAATCAAGAGCCGATCAAAAAGCTTCCCCCAGACTTCTCAAAATAATTATGTGGGTTGGACATGCAGTACACAAGAGCAGGGAACGACTGGGGTGTTGTTTGTGTAGAGTTAATTAACCTGTGTGCAGAAAAGATCATAGTGGGCAGTGGATCTGGGAGTCGGGGCACAAATGTCCTGTCAAGACAAGATTACCTGCGCTCATGGAAATCCTCAAATAATCTGCTGTGGAAGCTGTGCATTCCACCCATGTAGCATGAAGCGCCATGGCTACCACACCATGATAGCCTTTGGCCACTACACCAACTTGTTTCCTTTCTCTGCAGCCTCTGTGCACTGTAAATTCATTTCAGACTCTGCTGTCCTCTAACTTCTCCTGTTTACCTCCTAAACTCACTTCATCCCCTTACTGTGCATTCTTGCTTGTGTTGCTGGACAACAGTCACAGGACTCACTTTTCCCCATAACAGTAGCCATCACCTACAGCACTGACTTATCCCATCTGAAGCTGTCTTATATCCCCTTCATCAGTTCTCCTACTTCCTTCTGCATCAACTGCTTTCCTCCTCTGCCTCTTATAGCAAGCCAGAGGTGAGAGAAAGGCAAAGGCATTGATGCTACCACCCTCTTCCTCCCTCCATCCCTTCCTTGGAAAGGTGGGGTGAGCCTTCCCCATGACCCCTGTGCTGGGGACAGGCTCACAATTTTTGTAGACTCGATAATGTTTCTGACAATGACTCAATAATGTAGACCTCATAACATTTCTGTATTCTGATCTTTGCTTGCTGTGAATATGTGACTACAATTTAGGGTGCTAACCTTCAGCAACCACCTCCAGCCTGAAATGCAAAATTCTTGAGTGTCACAGAAAGCAGGGCAGAAAAAAATACAAAAAAAAATATAGAAAGCAAGAAAGAAAGATAATTAATATGAAGAAATACAGAAAAGCAAATCTAAATAAAAAGTCTTTGGAGAAGGAGAACAGAAAATTTAATTTCATGCTATACTTTAACATATTTTTAAGTTTTGGGAGAAAATACAGATTATTCATTTTAATTTTAAAGGGTTATATTCAAATAAGTGCTAAATTAGAACTTCTGGTAAACACTATGGCTATTTCTTATGGATGGAATGATATAGGGGTAAACACTTGGACAATAAAAAACATTGTGTAATTATCTGCCAAAGCTGAAAGAGCTATTCAATGAGTCTTTTTTTTTTTTCTCCTCAAACAGTATCCCAGTGACACAAAGCCAGATTAAGTTGAGAATTATACCCCAAGTTTTCAGATTTTGCTATGATTTTAAAGGGACATTTAAAAGGATTTATAGTATAAATTATTTTTACTGAAAATTATAATGCTTCGTTGATTTCAGAAGTCAGAATGGAGATATTCTACATTACCAAATTAAACAAAACCACTTGGGACAGTATTATGTAGCAGAAAAATATCTCTTTTCTTCTGTTCCTGAACTCATCGAGTATCATCAACACAATGCTGCAGGTAATGCATGTGAGCTGATACGATTTAAATTAGAAATAATTCTTCATCTAGTACTTTGTTATAAAAAGAGACACAAGTTTTTCTACTTCTAATGAATACAATATATACAAAATACCTGGATCCTTTCTGCCAAAGTCATAGCTGTAGTGTGCATATACCATGGGGAATGGGAAACTACCAAACTGATCTACATGTATTAAATGAATTTAACAAAGCTAGAAGCCTGCTCTGTATTATCTGAGTTCATATTTGACTAAATTGGACTTGGATGAAATTTGGTCATAATTCTTTCCTTGTCTACAACACGAACCTCTATGCATGCGATTTAATAAAAGCAGGAGTTATGATGTGCATCAGCAGGCAGCATTCTACTGATTTTGAAAAAATAAACCAAAACCACACCACAAACACCAAAGGCTGAATTAAGGACCACAAGGACTCTCCTAACGCTGGCTTGCAGCTTACCAGGGTTAGCCACCTCTAATTGTTGGCTGATGGCAGATGTTTGTAATTTTAGCACAAAAAATATCCTTCACCTTTGTTCTGCCCATCATTCTAATGCAATATAAAATGTTTATACTCTGAATAAGTGAAGGTGGGAAAACACACAGAAGGCGGTTGCACTAGCGAGAAAGGAAGACACAGGAACCAACAGAGCATTTTGTTGGAGGGAGGAGGATTGCAGGAAACACATGTAGCAGAAAAGGACCTGAAAGTAACAATGGGAAGAATTAATGAACGCAAAGAGTTCTTGGTGAGGGATGAATTCACTAGTACTGTTGGTTCCTGAATGAAAAGAAAATGAATAACAGACAAAAAAATATTTCTTGCAATGGGAAACCAACCTGAGAAATCATGCTAGAATATGCCACTTAGGTGGGTGATACAGTATTTTAGAACTTATTTATTTAGGATGACTAACATTGTACAAACAAATGAGACTATCACTCTTGGCTTTACGGAAGTATAGATACTTCTGTAGTCAGGGCCCTATTGAATATTCTTTCTCCATTTCTTCTCACTGTAGTGTTTCATCTGATCAGGCTGTAAGAAAAAGTAACTTCAAGAAGTAAGAAATGTACATCAGATTCCAAATATTTTTGTTTGAGAAAAAGTGTGATATAGCTTACATTAAAATTATATAATTGATCAGCAGAATATTGTTGTTTTGTCCCCTACAGGTCTTATCACACGTCTTCGACATCCAGTGGGATCAGATGGATGTTCTTCACCAGCAATGGCAGGACTGAGTTATGGTAAATTTTTTATCTTCTTTTGGAGATTTAGCTATCTTCCTAGGCAAGAATTTAGACTGTATCCACTCAGCTAATAATTAAGCTGTATTTGTGAAATTTCTTGGTAATAAGAAAAACATAAACAGGCACATATTCAACAGAAACAGACATTCATTTACTGTAAGGTGTAAGTACCAAAT
>VYZS01041898.1:8453-29522 GCA_013400695.1 Neodrepanis coruscans | reverse complement strand
GGCCGAGCCGCGCTGCTGCTGCCTCCGCAGGGCTGGGCGGCAGCGCAGGCGTGCAGCACAGCGGGACGAGCCGCCGCTCCCGGGTCTGGTACCAGCTCCGTGCAGGGCCCCGCCCGGCACCGCTCCCTTGGCCCATGTCCGTGCCGTTCTGCTGGGGGAAAGAGGGGCCACTGAAAACCCACGCGGTCGCTGGCGCTGCCCTCAGCCCTCCGCCGCCGGCTCCAGGCGCGCCCTCGGCCCCCTCCGCATGGTAGGAAAAAAGACCGTTTTTTACTTTCACTTCCTTACTCTACGACAAGAGTGTACAGCCTGCTTCATGAGCCTGGCATATAAATCTCAGCTGATTAAAATCAGTTTTTAACTGCTAAAGTGCTAGGCATCATCTGGAAAACATTCTAGACTCACACTTAGAGATCCCAAGATTGGAAATATTATCTTTTTGATGAGCTCATCTTGTCCCATACATCTGATTGATGAGGCTACTTTCTTGCCCACAAAGTGAAAAACAAAGGAGATTGTAATGAGTAAACCATGGACTGTGCAGGCTGTTTTTATGAGATAAAGATCAGTGACCACAACTGAGGAATATACTGTGGTACAGATACCAATCTTCAAGGCCTCTGATAGATTATGATATTGCTAAACATCTAAAATAAGTGAAAGCTCATTTTTAGAAAAGATGAAAAGGCCAAGATAAAATATGTTTTGATATTTCTCACCCCTTGCTTACAACCCATCACTGTGTTTTTAGAAATAGCGCATGGAATGTCAAATGGGCTCTGTTTATAACAGAATATAAAATAAAAGGGCTGTTTTGTTGTTAATAAAGAATGATACCTTTCCACAAAATGAAAAAAAAAGGGAAAAGCTTAAATCAGTTTTGACTGGCAATATTAAGAAGCAGTTTGGAAATAAGTGAAGCCCCTTTTTAAGCCTCAAAGAAGTAGAAAACAAAGTAGACGTTCTTAATTGCAGGTTGTTTTTCTTCCTTTGAATACTTTATTCATTCACCTTATGTAATTTTTCAAGCTAATAGAAACTGTTTTCAGTCCACTAATGAATTTTCTTTTTCTTAAACTTGCCCTCAGTTTTGAAATAAAAAGGTACAGAATATTCATGGATTTGGAATCCATTCAGGATTCCTTGGGTAGAAAAGCTGAGACTTTGCTGTTAAATAATAAATTTTGAAAGAGACTGGTTACCAAGAACCATATTTGATACATTTTTTTATGACATCTATTTGAGGTTCATTGGTAGGCACTCAAAAGTGAGAAAATCTTGCATAAAATTTTATATTAAAGGCTAAAAGTGTTAAACATTGCTTTCTTTATATTGTGTTTCCAATGAATATCCTTCATGTAGAGTATCTACAAGTTTGCTTGGCAATAAATTATAAAAATATAAAGAAAGCCTGAAATATTAAGGCCATACAAAGATAACAGCAGAATATTTGTCACTTCAGCAAGGATTACCTTTTATCAGACTGCATTGTGTAAATGTGGCTTACAAAGACTATTCTTTTTTTGCTAAAATTCTCCAATAGGAGATGCTCCATAAAAAAAGGACAATTATTTTCACTGCCTAACATACAATCACCATCAGGTTTCTGTCTGTCATACTAATCATTGAACATTTTAATTCATTACTCACAACAGCTGACACAGTGTTAAAAGTGGCCCACACTTAACAGGCCTCACAGACAATTTTCCACAGGACTGCAGAAAAAAAAAGAGCATTCTAGCAGATATGGGTAGGCTGAGTCTGCAACTCATGATAGTTTGATACTGCTAGAGAGTTTCATTGACTGAATAAAACATTGTCCTCCTCATATACCAAAGCTGGGTCTTCCATGCTCTCCAGTAAAGTGTGACCGGTTTTGTATTTACGGTGTTGTAGCGATGGTTCTTTGGCAACAGTGGACATCAACTGACTCCAGGTAATGTTAGTGTTTTTGAAAGCATGCAACAGGAAAATGCCAATGATGATACTACAAAATCCACTCAGGGTTCCAATGATATCGCCCGGTTGCATACTACTCCACTCCTTGAACAAGATGATGGAGCATGTCACAACTGTTGTAGTGAAGCATACGTAATAAATAGGTGTCACTAGAGATGTATTGAACATGTCCAACGCTTTGTTGAGATAGTTGATCTGAGTGCTGACTGAGACCACCAAGATGCCCACCAAAATATAAACCAATGGATGTCGATAAACTGGCTTTTGCTCCAGCATTTGTTTAATGGCAATGCCCAGGCCTTTCACAGATGAGACAGAGAAGGCACCAATGAGTGAGCAAATTAAAATGTAGATCAGTATATTTGTCTGACCTCTCCTTGGAGCCATGACAAAAATCAGGACAAGGACAACAACTGTCAGGAGAACAGCAAATGTAACAAACGCTGTAAGAAAGAGGAAAACCAAGAAGAGTAATGAACTTGAGACAAAATACCAGACTACATCCAAGTACATGGTCAAAGTTATTCAGTGTCCTGAACACTTCTCTATGAACTATAGCACCCGTTGACTGCATTTGCATACAGACCTGGATCCTGCAGCTTTCTTTCCATCTCATCTAGTGAGGTGACCTCCTCCTCCTCCGGGGCATGAATAACCATGACTGTTGACCCCAAAATGCTCAGTACACAGCCTAGCTTTCCATGAATATTCAGCTTCTCATTTAAAAAATAGGACGACAACACAGCACTGTTCAACAAAATAAAAACAAAAGGTTCAGCTCCACCAGCCACGGAAGACATTCAAAATCTGTCTGCATAGCATGACCTCATTTGAATTTGGATATATGGTAAACCAATCAAACTGTAAGGAGTTTTGCAATAAGGTTGGTAATGATCAAGAAGGTCAGGTCAGGTTTTAGGGAGATTAGCAACCCTGATCATTTCCCTCCAGGCTACAAAGATTTCAAACTGCTGAATGAACTTCTGACTGCCTGGGCCAGGGGTATGTACTCTCACACACCTGTAGATTAACCACATGAGCTAGTTTTTTCTTTCGAAAATGGCTTAAAGTACTTCATTTGGAAACTGTTCCTCATACCTCCCCAGTCTTTCCCATCCAGGCAGAGTTTCTGCCTGGCTTGCCACAGAGGGTATGTCTCCCCCTTCAAAGAAGGTTAATCCCAGGATCTCCAAAGGTTTCAATATCTAACCTAAAGACAACAACGTGGCCTAAATGAGACCACCTCACAGGGCACAATTAGCCTGTTAGAGCACAACCTTGGGCACAGATACAGGCTTAATGGTATGTGGACATGCTCACAAATAGTTTTTCAACCCACTGATCAAAATACAGACTTTTTTCACACAATGGTAACAAGTCCACTGACATGAAGTTCTCATGACTTCTCTGTTTCATGAAAATTGAAAATCTTGTTATCCACATCAAAGGAGATAGCAACAAAATTTGAGCTGTTTTGCAGCAGCCAGTTAATCTGCATCTACCTACATGCTGATCCCAGCACAACTATAGGTGATTGAGTTACGTTAGTTTTGCTATGACAGAACAGCTGCAGTTTTAGCAGTTACATTACTGCAAGTATCTTGTTGTTCGTTTTTAATATGTAGCCCAGATTGCTTTAAACACAATATTTCATACAGTATACTCAGGCCTTAAATATTAGAGTTTTGTATTTAAAATACAGTAATTTCATTCTGCCAATAAATTATTTTATAAAAAGTTTTTTGTAAGCTTAGTACATATCTTTTCTGCTGCTATGGTAGCCCCATTAATATATGCGCTAAGGTACTTGGAAATTATTTGTTTCTTCATACATAAGAAATAATATATCTTTAAAGGATATTCATGTTTAAAAAGAACAACGAATTTTAATTATGCATATTGAAAACAGCTAAAATTTTCTTTGCCCTCTTTCCAGAAGGGCTTGGAAAAGACAAAACAAAACAAAATGGTTTACTAAGTGCGCCTTAATATGAAATTATACTCCTATAAAAAGAAATGTTTTTGAAAATGTTTTAGTGAGGGAATCCTGTATTTTCTTTTAAAGTTTTTTCACAACTGAAGAACAGGGTAACAGCTTTTAAGACAATTTATCTCTCTAAGGAGAGATACATTACAGCCTTCTAGCACTGTGCATGAGCAGTGTACTTGGTATATGCTGATAAGAAATACTTTATAATACAGGTGGAAGGCTGTTGGGAAAGCATTCAGTGGTGGAACAGGACTTCTAATTCTGCCTATCCAGAAAACTCAGTTCTAAATAAACAAAGGATCTTTCCATAAAGGAACAAAAAGCATTCTTTGTCCATATATTGTTTTTCAGTTTTCTTATTACAACTCTTTACTTCCAGCCAAAGGCAGTATTTTTCCCTCATACAGTAAATAGTTCATTTGCCAAGGTTTGCTCCCAGTTGATACTAACCTTATGAGAACACTCAGTGCACCCAAGGGGGTAACTAAGGTTGCAGGTGCAAAGGCATAGGCAGCAAAGTTTGCAGCTTCTCCCAATCCCACTGCAGAAGAAAGAACATTTGGATCAGCTTGGGAGGGGAGTAGGATATAAAAGGCATACTATTGCAAATAGTTTGTATGACAGATATGATAGCAAACATACACAAAGCAGCTGTACAACCTCTTATGGAAATAATAAAGGCTGAAGAAAGTCCAACACTTTTCTCCTAAGAACTCCTAGAAGCTGGATAGATGCAATTCCATCACTTTTGACAGGATGTTAAAGAAAAGGTGGTTATTCTGCAAAGAGCTCCAAAGACCATACACATTATTTGAGAGATGGCATATTAGAACAGCTTGTCATGAATGTGATTTCAAGGACGTTCCTTTTAAGTGAAGGGTGTGAAAAATCAGATAATAAATCTCTTTAAAACAATCTGATTTACGTAGCATTTACGTACAGGCTGAGACAAAAGAGGTGACTTACTTGATAGCAGTCCAGCCCACCAAAGCCATTCCTTCAAATAAGCATATCCACCTTGTCCTGAAAGCAGAAAAAAAATAACCTCACCTTAGAAGAAAGTGATCACCTTATTGTAATACACAAAAGTACAACTTCACATTTGCGTCTACAAAGTACTGAAGCAGCATGTTATCTGGATGAGACATGAGGAATACTTGATTGTGACTGAAGTTTTATTTACCACTCTGGTTTGTGACTTGGACTTCTGAAAAATTATATTTGACTAAACATACATGCAGAGAAATTAAAAAAAAAATGTCCACAAATACTGTTGGTGAGCTTAAGAAATGCTTTAAAGTGCTTTCCCAGGTCAGATAAAATACATTCATACAATCAGCTCTACTCTGACTCTGCTTTTACTTTTAATTGAAAGAAATTCCAAAGAAAAGTGCCCCGGCATGCATTAACTTCTTTTTTTTTGTTTTTTTACGTAAAACATATAGAATATTAAGTAACATCATTTTTTCAAATCTCTGGAAAAGTATATTGCAATAAACACAATAAATATAGAAAAACTGCTAATGCTATGTATTTAAATCCAAGCAAAAGGCATTATGATATTAGTCCAATTGTTCTTTTTCTAGCTCTCCTGTTCACTTTGATGAAGGGATAGTTGCACTAACAATAGAAACTTGTGCAATAAACCTCCTCTCTACAACTCATTGCACTTAATTAAAAAAAAACAAAAAAAACCCAAACCAAAACCACAAAACTAAATCTAGTTACCATCTTAAGACTTTCCGTTTCAAGTAAGGGGGGAAAAAAGATGAAAAAAAGAGAGATAGCAAAACGTCAAAAATGTCAAAAAGACATTTTGAAGGATAAGATGAATGGAGTATTTTATTTGCTCACTAACAGCTGTCAGTGAGAAAATATCATCAGCTCACTAGATTTAATATGCACTGTAGCTCTCACAGCCCTAGGAGTCACCCCTACAATCACTCAGAAAGAAATAATACTGTATCTGCATCCCTCACCAAGACAGGACTTCTGATCATCATTGAAGAACACCAGTTTTAAACATGTGATCTGTGACCTGAACCTTGGTTTTGTCAAGTTAGAAGAGGTATTTGTGTCCCCAGCAGGAAGAACGCAGGCACCATCACTTACCAGCTCGGGCAACTCCTCTATCTGCCAGTTTCAAAAGTCCTTTCTTCTTCAGTATGAAACTAGAACCAATAAAGATACTGGAACCTATCGCCAAAGCCAAGCCAATGTAGAGGTGATATTTGCTTCCAGCAGGCATGGAAATGCTCCAATTGGTTTCATTGATGGTCCCATCCATAGAGGTGAGGAAAGGAGAGTGTGATTCAGAAACATTGATGATCTGGCACCATGCTTGGCAGGAGTCACGGCAAGCAAAAGAGAGCACAGCACCTGGGAGGAGAAAAAAGAGAACAAATGATTCATGATCCAGCCACAACACTGGAAGAGTCCTGATCTGCTCAGTCCTTTCCATGTCTTCCCACAGAAGCACTTGGCATTTCTAACTGTGCAAATAACACATAAAATCCACATAACATACACAGTGCTGCCTCTGGTCATTACCCAAACCTGTGTTCACAGGTGCATGCATTATTTTACCTATATATTTTGCACTTCATTGCCTCAGTCGAGCAATTAGGGCAATACCAAGAAATGCAACAATAAAATACTATCTTCAATGTAAAACTCAAATTAAAATCTTAAAAGTTAATCTGAAACCTCAGGATGAAAGGGTTCTTTCGTGTTGTGCAGAGATCACATCCCCAAAACACAAACATATAACTAAATCCATGATTTTGGATTTGCCTGTTGAAGTAAGTCTCCTGTTACTCCAGGTTTCTGCTTTTACATTTGTGGCTGAGATTGGAAACAACAAATAAAAAGAAAAACTAAAAAAAGGAAGGAAAGGAAGGAAAAGTTATACAGGGAGCAAACTCTAGCACTAAGGGCACATTTTATTAAAACTATTCAGTGAGTACTGTGTAAGCCAGATCTTCTTGAACCCATCACAGTTTTCTAGTGAAGGACTCATTACACTTCACAGCAATTTCATCTAACCTCAACAAGGTCTGGCTGCAGGTAGATCACAGCCCTCAAGGGACAGTCTCCCCCTGCTAGCCCTGCAATAGAACAGAGCTGAGTGATCCTGAGTTGACCCTTAAATTTCACACTCTCAGCCAGCCAAGAATTACAAGCATTACAGTGATGACAGACCATGGCAATGATGTCATTGCTATCACTTGTATGTCTTTTTTAAAGGAAGAAGAGGTATTGCATTTCCAAGAACAAAAGGAGTCGTTATTTCGCCGGGGACAGGCAGCAAAGCTGCAACAGGGCTTACGACAACCTAGGCTGACATCTTACAGTTTCTCACAGTTGAGCGCATCATGCAACCAGTGTGAATCAGAGAATCTAGGCTGAAATAGCTTTTAATGACAAGTTTTTTTTGAAGAAAAGATTTATTATGAAGACGTGAAAATATGAAACAGCTGATGCAGAAGTAAAAAATCTCAGCCCACTCTGATTCATATAAAGCATTGGATGCAATAATTAATTTTGCTTTCCATGTTTTCCCTGTAATTAAAATGACACATGAAATATTCATCCTGCTGAGTGACACCATCAGTAATCAACCCCTAGTTTGTTTNGTTATTTCGCCGGGGACAGGCAGCAAAGCTGCAACAGGGCTTACGACAACCTAGGCTGACATCTTACAGTTTCTCACAGTTGAGCGCATCATGCAACCAGTGTGAATCAGAGAATCTAGGCTGAAATAGCTTTTAATGACAAGTTTTTTTTGAAGAAAAGATTTATTATGAAGACATGTGAAAATATGAAACAGCTGATGCAGAAGTAAAAAATCTCAGCCCACTCTGATTCATATAAAGCATTGGATGCAATAATTAATTTTGCTTTCCATGTTTTCCCTGTAATTAAAATGACACATGAAATATTCATCCTGCTGAGTGACACCATGAGTAATCAACCCCTAGTTTGTTGTTTTTTTTTCCCCTCAACTGAAAAAACCCACTTGGGGATTTCCTAGAAAAGGATGTGCCTCTGTGTCTGTTCATACCTAAGCTCTGGAAACATTAATGGTATGTCAAAAATACTTTACCAAACAATTAATAAGTAGCCTGGGATAATTAATCTAATACTGTTTAGCAAGGAATATTTAAAATATTAAAGGTGTTGAAAATAGCGTATCTTCATTTGCAGCTGGCAGTGCTGATATCAACACTGAGATACACCACCCTTTACAAGTAAGGAACTAGAATGAGTATCTGCTCCCAGTTTTCTTGTGCCATACTGTAAAGTAAACATACTACAGGAAGTTGTCCTTTGCTTTGCAGGCTGTGCAATCACATATCCTTGTTTACCAAGTGAGTTTCTATATAACCGAGTCGTTTTGTATTGCTAAGTCAGACTTCATAAAAAGGGCCCCCACAAGATAGATACATTCATATTCTGCATTTTAAGATTAAAATCTTAAAGAGCTTAGATCAGCATGCAATTACTTTTGCAAAGCATGTAAGATAGATACTATTTTGCCATCTTATTACTACTAGAAAATATGATTGGATATGTAAAATAAAAGGAATTTGCATCTGCGCCTGCAATATTTTAAAATCCTCAAATATTAGCAGAATATTAGAAGACTTATATACTTAAGTTCTGACATAATTAGTAAAGAATAAATTACAAAAGAAAATTGCAGAAAAGTCCTTTAAGCATAAATATATTTTCTCTTAGCTAACACATATCAAAGCAAGACAAACATGTCCCTGCTCATGGCAAGGGGGCTGGACTAGATGACCTTTAAAGATCCCTTGCAATCCAAACTATTCTATGATTCTGTGAAAAAAGAAAAAAAAGCCAAGAGGTTGCCAGTGAACTAAATCCCCTAGTTCCCAATATGTAAGGTGATGGTTATTATAGGTACCATCGAACCAAACTGGTATGAGAAGCAGCAACATTCCTTTAATTAAAAGAAAGCATGAAGACAAAAACTTCTGATATGTGTAGTCTTTTAGCTATCCGCAGTGGTAAAGGCAGCTTTCTATCAGCATGTTTGGTTTCTACAGTGAAAAAAATAATACTCTTCTCCTCCTTTTTTGTGAATGGTGTATTTTCATTTAGCTGGAGACGAATGGCAGGCTTATTATGACAGGCTTTCATGCGACACTACTGCTACTTCTATGTATTCTAAATTTTTCCATTCCTTAGCAGACATTACGACACCAAATAATGAAAATGTAATCATGCCATCTGTACTGAGTAACTTAGTGACTGCCAGAGGTTGTTTCTCTCCTTTTTGAATTACAATTTTTGCTCACATTTACAAAAAGAAATTGTGCTCTGGGTTTTGGTTTGTTTTCTTTTTGCTGAGAAGAGTAATTTTGAATGGTTATGATCTCTGTTTACTGTGCTGAGCACCTTTTCCTAGTTTTAAAACACGTCACTTGATCCACGTGCATGTAATGTGCTATGTCACTGTGCTAATCAAAGAAGCACCTGACAGATGGGAAGAGGAGGCTGATCCAGGAATTTATGTATTTTATTGGCCACTGTGAACAGTCTGAGGATCACTTGGAAAGGCTGAGGAAAGTGACAAACTGCTGAGGCTGCCTGGCATGTTCAACACAGTTTCTGTAGCTAAGCTAGTTTCACCTTCCAAATGTCAACAAACACGAATCTGTCAGCAGAACCCCTCCTTGCAGAAATAAACTCTCCCAGCTCTGACTCAAGGCTGATAGCAACAGGAAACCAGCCTGAGTTCAGGCAGCCGCTGTTGTAACTTCTAAACTGTTTTTACAATTCAGCTAAATCTGAGGTTTGTTTTTTTCTCCAACACCTAAACAGTGCCTATCTGAATGGGTAGAATAGCCAGCCTGGTGCTACACACTTCTTTAAGCAAGTCCAACTTGCTGTCGTTCTACAGCCCTGCAAGTCTCGGACCGACATACCCTGTGGTTTATTAGTGACGGCCAACTTGACTTTTAACCCAACACTTAAGATACTGGTCCTAAGTCATCTCAAAAACGAATTGCTTTGATTAGACACATAATTTGACCATTTCTACTGAGCTCATGAGTCAGTTCATGCCTGGCAGAAAGGCAAAATACCTTTCTCAGTCACTCAGGAAATACCAAGCCGACCTTCGCCAAAGCCGGGCTCCCAGGGCCTAAAGTGTGTGCACCGAAAAGCAGCAAGGAATTCTTCCCTTGCATACCTCTACTCACAAAAACGCACCCAAAAAAAGCTGAAAAGAGGCTGACACGTGCCAGCCACGGGAGAAGCGCAGGAACTTCCCCGGCGCCAGCAGCACCTCACTCGCCGGAAAACAACTGCGCGGTATCAAGGTGGAGGGAAGTCTTGAGTGCAGGAGTCACGATACCGCACCCGCGATGGGGGGCTACAGAAGCATCGCCCGGCACGGCGCACATACCGCGCCCTCACCTCCGCCCGTGGCCGCGTTCCGAGCGACGCAAATCTGCTGCGTACCTTCCGCGCAGACCCCGCGCAATCCCCGCTCCATCTCCCCAGCGCCACCGCNGGGGCACCGCCTGCGCGGGCTCCGCGGCCGCGGCTCCGCCCGCCCGGGAGCGGCCCGGAGCACCTGGGCGCGCCCCTGTCCCGTCCCGCGGCCCCGCCATGGCCGCAGGAAGCGAAGGCGGCATCCCCGCCGCTCCTCCTGTCTTGGGGGGCAACGGGGGAACGGTCACTTCAGAAGTGAACCCGAATGGAATTTTTAAATCGTTATCAACTCCCAGTTCTCACCTGGGGAGTCCCGCGGCCCCACCTGAACACTGAATCCAAAGGAGAGAGCTCTCTCCTGGTTTGTCTTGGCAGCATTTGTGTCTACTGGAAGTTTCTATAGATTTAATTTTCCTCCTCTTCGCACCTGTGAGGAGAAACGATCAGTCTTGTGCAACCACGTATGTGTGTGACAGGCTGCTAGCGCTCGTTGCGGACATGGAAAAAGATCCCTCAGCCAAACTATGCCAGTGTCGCAGAACTAGGGCAGTGCCTGGTGATGCATAGCTTTACATGACTCCCTGTGGCTGAACAGGCTCTGGGGTGTTGTTAGAAACAATTATCTTTTTTACTCAAGCAGTAATATCAAGGTAGAAGTCTAAGGCCTTGTTTTTAACATGTTTAAGTGAAATACAACTACAAAATGTATGGTTTAATAAAACATTACATGTTGCCCAGCAAACTTCCTGGACAGTCTTCCTGGACCTTTAGCATGGACAAGGGCTTCCCAAACTGGAGGGAAACAGCTGAAAATTTAACACATCTCCACAGGGCACCATAGGATGCTGGCTTGAGATTAGCAGAGTTACAACAATGCTTTGCAGCACAGCACCAAAACTAACCATCATTGGTTTTAAAAAGTTTTGCCACTGGTGCAGGCTGTTGACATATGGTGACAATGTCAGCAAAATAATTTGGTTTTCCTTGCCTTAGGCATCCTTGACTTTGCAGTCCTGGGATTAAACACAAGAGATAAATTTCATAGTCTTAGTCTCATTTTTTATTTATTTTTTAGCATAACCAATGCTCTGTATATCATGAGAAAATGAACACTGAATTTATTTTGTGAATATAATTACCAATTCACTTTGTCTTTACAATGTCTACACTATAACAACTTCTGTGGAAGATGGCCTGGATCCAGTGCAGGCTGCATGATAAAAAGCGTTTGATTCTCTGCTTTAACATTCATAAAACAAGTTACTGGTGAAAAAAACTGCAATAATTTTAAATGGTATTTGAAACAGCTAAATTAAGACCATAAAGCACAATCTGAAAACATGGGAACAAACTTCTGTCTTCTTGTACAACACAAGCATGTCCATAGGATAAAACCACATATATGGGCAGATGCAGTCTGCTCCCATTTTTGTTCTGTTCCCTCTCAGATCAGTTAGTTCTGAGTGTTCACACCCCTGTTTCTGTAAAAATGTGTCAATTTTTTGAGGTGCTGCAATCTTCCGAGCAACTGGGCAGATCTCCTGAAAAGGGAGGAGACAACATCTGCAACGTCCTGCTGAAGCATCAGAGAAGGTGAGACAGCGTGAACTGCTAAAGACCATCTCTTCCCCTGGCAGAGTTCTTGCTGACCTTCTTAGCATCTGACATAAAGAGGAAAAATATGCCAGTTTACCATTCAAAATTACACATATGGCTGATTTAGAGCAATGCCTATATCATGAGCTAATGCAAATCAGAACAGCTCCACTTAATTCCATGGAGTTACACCAGATATGACTAAGCGTAGATCAGCCTTTTTGTGTATGAGGTAACAATATGCATGTACTAACAGTCAAAGCAGTTTTGTGGCAGTTCCTATTTCTTGAAAAAAAGAAATAAGGGTGTTATGAAACCCTGCTATATCTTTCTGTGTTATTGCACTATTTTTTCCCATTAAATGTGCAGAAAATGCAAGAGAAAATTTATGTTAAAATTCTGTTACTTACATAATTTCATTCATTAACATTCATTAAAGATTTAATTCATGAAAGATTTCTTGAAACTTTCTTTAAAATAAGCAAGCACTGACTTTAATTGTTGGTTTTCAATAAAAATGGAAGCACTGAATATCTAGCCAACTTCAATCTTTTACATGTTTAAATAAAATAGTTATTAGAAACCTAATTTTTTGCCTTAATAAATCCCATTTTACCTCTGTGTTAGCCATGAATGACTTAATTACTGTAATTTGCATGACTTCTTAGCTTCGTTATAAATTCTTTAATTTGGTTGAGGGTTGTTTTCTCTTATGCATATACATTGAGTTCCTTATGCAGTATTTAATTATATTATTGTAAATACTGAAGATCATGACAACAGGTTTCACTACAAATAGAAAATCTGCTCATTGTGCAGCTAGTTCAGGTGCAGACATGAAGCAATATATATCCCCTTTGTATTATTATTTAGGAAAAATTGTCTGTGGCATTTTTAAGTCCTGTCATCATTGCCCAGACCAGCTTCCCTGGTCCGCATTACTCTGCCTGCAGTTGCTGTTATGTGACAGGGTTCAAACATGGCCTCTGTTCAACACAGCAGCTACAGACAGATTTATTACCTGTCCTGGCATGTAGCCACACAAAAACTGCTGAGCTAGATTTGTGGGTGAAGCTCTGACCGCGGGAACTCCATCTGCCCCAAATGCTGATGATTTAGTGAAGACTTGCAGGAGCAACATGTGAAGGAATTAACTTCAACTGAGAAAAAAAAATATCCCTAGATTGAAATTCAGAATTCTTATATTGCTGTACTTGCTGTGAAGCGAGTAATTCTACACATGTTGCCTTAAAAATGCCACCTTAACTCCTACTGTACTATGAATGAAGGATAAGCAAGATTAGATTTATTAAACCTACTTTATCTACAGTGCATTTTCTACCAGTGTTGTCAGTGGCAATACCATATATTGATGATTTTCTTTTAAGCAGAATTAATGTCAATTGAATTGCCCTTGTATGTGTAAGCGTTTTAGCATCATTATTCTGTGCAACCAATACATACTTCCTATGTTATTTTAACTTGAAATAAAAGTCTGCTAAACAGAAATCCTGACTGTTCAGAGCTTCTGGCACTCCTGCAGGATCTCTACAATTATTCTTTATCCCAGTGATACTACGGAATGAAGAACTAGTATTTTCCAGAGCGTTTTCTGGTAAGCCAGCCTGTCGGGAGTTTTCAGCGTTATAGGATTTTTGGAGGGCAATAAGCCCCCTTTCACAACTCAGCTTTTGATGGGAAAGCAGGCCCTACGGCCTGTCTTATTCTCATGGGAAAAGAATGCACGAGATATGCTAGGACAATTCGACCTGGCTGTTCTCATGAGAAAGCATGCAAAGGAACATGGTTTGACCTTGATGCAAGCAAGAGAAACTTAAACAAAGAAGAAAACAAGCCTACAGACCCCATGAGGGATGAAGCCAATCAAATCTGTTTCGCCGTAAAGAGATGTAACCAATTAGAATGTGTAGAAATGTGCTCATAAGTTTATTAACCAATAATGATAGTATAAGAACTGTCTGTCAATAGTAATAGAATTAGAAGCTGTGAACAAGTTAGAAGTAGTATAAAAATATGTCTGATGCTCTGAATAAAGGCTTCACTTAGATCAAATTGGTCGTCTCGTGATGTCTCAAGAAGACAGAAAGAAATCCTCCGCGTTATTTCTATACCAGTCCCTCTGTTCCTTGCAGGTTTCAGGCTGGGAGGTGAAGAGATATCTCAGCAGAGAGACACCCATTGAACCTGGGAGCACAAGATAGCCTTATTACAGGTTCAATCCAGGGCACAGAAAAACCTGCTGGGCATGGCCCAGCATGGACATTTCAGAAATGTTAATCTCTGCTCAGAGTAGTCATGCAAAAACTAGGGTCTGGACCTGGAAGATACCAGTGAAAGGCTTTGACACAGTCTTTGAGCACGCTGTGTGGTGCTGTGCTGTGTGCCTGAGAGTGTTTACAGTCTGTCCAGTGTTTGTAATTCCAGCCTCATCTGCACATGGGAATCTAACATGCAAACACAAATCTTAAATTGCTTATACTTCACTCTCCATCACACATCACTTAACCCTAAAGTAAAAGTACAGTACCACCTACTGGCAGAGACAGTGTCGGCATTGATGGTTTTCCAGTCACCAAACCTCATTGGAGCTGATAGTGCTTCATGACACTGAATTCAATACAAGAGTGTGTTAAATAAACCAGAAGCCCTGGAGCCTTCTCAGCTACAGTACTTCCAACATGACATTAATTGCTGAAATAGCATCAGCACTAGAAAAGACAGAACAGTATTTTTACAAAGTAAGCCTGCCAAAACTATGGGCCCAATCCAAATGCTCATCTCTTTACATAGCTACAACACAGTAAACTGAAAGGCAATGTTATGCCTTTAAAATCTGCTTATGTATTATTTACAAATAATACATATCTAGTGTTTTGGTTATGGGTATCTGAAAAAAAGAAGTAGCCTTAATAGGATTGAGAAGAATTACAGATTATGAGAATGCAAGATACAAAAATAGATTAAAGTTGGCCTACTAAAACAATAATCCATTAGTGCAGTTCATTCTCCCATCAGTCAAGGGATACAAAGTGGAACACAGAATGACAGAAAAAATATCCATGAAAAAATACTGATGCTCAACTAATAATCATCAGTGAAGTCAATGACAATTATGTCATTGGCTTTTAAAGGTGGGCAGAATTGACACCACTGTGTTGAGTTTACACAGAATTTGTCCCGCAAATTTCTTTGCAAGTAAGTGAAGTCCTGGTCACTGTCAGACAAGGAACAGGTCTGGCCCAGTAGGACTCATCTTCCTCTGTCTGAGAACTTTGAAAACTCCAGGTAAAACAAATAATAATAAAAAAGGTAAAACAAATAATAATAATAAAAAAGTTAGAGTTGCTTTACAGGAATGCCTGTTTTATAAGAAAACTGACTATTCTATACCAGAATAAAAAGGTGTATCATCCCCTTTTGTGACACACAGCAAGGCATATGTCCCAGACACTCAGTGCCACCACATATTCACAAAGTCACCGCTCAGCATTGAACATAGACATATTTGAGATTGAAAGCCAGGCAAAAACCCATGATAATGACAGATGTAAAACTGATCATGGTTCAATACTAATTGGATGTAGTGATCTTCTGAGATTCCTTTCATATCTGTGGTTTTGAGATAGGAGTTGTATTTCAGCCCTTTTAAGACAACAGTGAAACATGCCAGAATGTAGAAGACTATTCACTTCTTTACCTATTTTACTTCTTTATTTATTTTTTATGTTGGATATCTTCCTCTAAATTGGTGTATCTGGCTTCACTGTGCATAAAATTATGCATTTCCTTTTTGTTATATTTAAAACAGGTTTTATTCTTTAAATTTCAAATGCATATTCTCTTTCCTAAAAAATGGACTGTCTTAAAACTTCATCCTTATGGCATTTTCCACAAAATATATATTCACAATTCATGGGATTTTTTAAGCATCAAAATAAATTTTGTTAGATTATTTAAGGACTTTGAGTAGTTTAAAATTGTGTTTCCTTTTCTTCAGCCATATGATATATACACATTAAAATAAACAAGTGAGCAGACAATACGGAATATATAGCCACTTAAGTTTCAAGACAGAAGACACTCCAATATTTGTCACTTGTTGTACGTGTAAATAGGGCTAGTAAGCTCCTGCTAAGAAGAAGGATAATAGTGACTGCCATTGTCACTTTCATCTCTTTCTAAATCTCAAAATCCATCACTAGGGCAAGGAAATCCTCTTCCCACGTCCTTGGGAATAATTCAGAGGGACTGTGCATGGGACGGCTCTTTGAGAAATCAGTCATTAAGAGACATATTTATGAAATATTGATTATTTTTAGGGTCTCGTGGTCACTCTGCTTATGTAGTAAGGAAATGTGGCTGATTTAAAGGACTGAAATCTGCATTAGAAGCATCAGAATACATTCCCAAGGTAAGCACACAGTTGAAACTGCTTATTGCAGAACTGCCTGTCACAAAAGAGAGCTCTCACTGTAGCAGATTTTAATGTTAATGATGATTTTTTAATGCTTTTTGTAAGGAAAATAATTGGACCTTTATACAATGCCAAATTCTGTTCCAGGACATCCTTAGTCAAAGCATCTTCTCTCTGAAAATAATGACTAGAGAAGTGAATGTGGTGGGCCAGTAAGAAAGAAATACGTAAAATATAAGAGCAGAAGAGATGGAAGATGATCTTCCATTCACTCCTGTCCTATAAAACGATAATATTACCTTCATTTTCTTTCAGACCTCAAAATTTTGATGTATAGTAATTAATGTAATTAATTTTCAGGTCATAATGCTTGAAAACTCAGTTGTTTATCATAGTATTTGCATTTAAAAATCCAAGACAGTAAAAGAAAACTCTTTGTGATTATACAGTAAAATTAATGTGGTAGAAATATATCTCTGAAGAAGCACCCATCTGTGTTACCTTTTGAACTTACCACCTGAATATGATAATGTAAAAATGAGCATTACATTATTAAAATAAAAGCAGTAGCAATTTGTGACAGTGTATCAATTTAAGAAAAATATGTGTGTCTACAGAATAAGAAAACATGGTAGTGATACGATTTATTAAAAAAATCTGAAACATTGTTTAAAAACTATGTACAATATAGTAAAAAATGCATTAAGGTGAGTTCTGGACCCACTGACTTTAACATGACATTTTCTACTGTTCCCAATATGGGGAGTTTGTCACACAGATACTGTAATGAGGTAACCACAGTCCCCAGACCAGGACCAATTACTGTGTCTGTCCAACATGCACAAGCTGCATTAGCATTTCATTGTCTTAGACTTGTGAATTTAAAAACTCCCCAAAATTTTCTTTGAGACTAATGGAATTTGAAGATATTCAGGATATGCTACACATCCTGTCTGAGAAGGGAAACAACCTGGTGCAGCACTTGCCTAAACCTGACATTCAGATTTAGTATTTTGAGACTATAGGATAGTCGATACTTCAATTTCTATGCTACTTACTAGTTCCAGTGCCTGGGTAATATGAAATGTCCAATCCTTCCCTAAATGGCAGCTCCTCATTCCCAGCAAGTCCTACGCATGGCTGCCACAGCTCCTTCTTCAGAACTCAAAGTAAGTGAGTCCACTTACAATAGACACTAGCAGAGCCAGAGGAATCTGTTTATTTGCAAAAATGCACAAAAAATCCTATTTACCTGAAGAACTGGGGAATGTAGATGATACTGATTTTTTCCCAACCTCCAGCTCTGGATGGGTGTGATTTTTGGACATGTTCTATTTATCTTGAACCCCTACTACAACTGTAGATCAGTATGTCTGGAGAGCACAAAGGCTTTTTATGTTTCTTCTTGAAATTAAAGAAGACTTAAAGACCAAATAAAAACATGAAAAATGAGTGCCTATGTAGAAATGCTGGGACTGGGAGTCCTCACATGAACTCACTGGGTTAAAGCCCACTCTGTTGGAGAAATTACTTCCCTTAAGATGAATGTATTTGCATTTGTCTGGTGCTGAGTTGGATACAGCTTTATTTTGCAACATTATTTGTGTGACTCTGTGGAGGATATAGATTTAATCAGGAGGGAATTTTGTGGGACAGCATTAGCAGAGCTTTCAGAGCATCTGTAAGCAGACATAAAGCTGCTTAATTCAACTTGGCATAATTTCAATCTTCACACTTTCAAATATTGTTTATCTTTGGAGTAAGTAAGTGGAAACTGTGTTGAATTTAACCTGATGTTTACCATGTCTCAGAAATTTAGAATCCTTTTTTGTCTATTTATCTTAGACCTGGTCTTTGTTCTTAGGCATGTGAACACTGACCAGCAATGTTGAATTACATTTAGACTAAGAGGGGAAGAATATGTCTTAATGTCTTAATCTTCAATCTTTGTCTTTCTGTTTTGTAGAATGTTGTGTATTGCTGTATTACATTTTGCACCATGTGCCATTCATGTCTGATGAGTACTGGAAACATGGGTTTCCTCTCTTATTTCTTGTATTGTCTTGTATTTTTATTTTCATTGACTAATAAGGACAGTCAGGTAAGTCTGTCAGTAATACGGCAACTGTATCATTCTGCTTCTGTTTTGCAGTTTCCTTACTACAGAGTGGATGTACTTTCTTTAAGAGTGATTCATTCTATGTCACTTGACTTCACTTATCAGTAGTAGAGCCCCTCATTCATCAATTTGTGTCTTGCAGACATCTCTGTACTCTGATTTCACATGCACAGGATACTGCAGTGGATAGTATCTATTTTATAATCCTCTCTAAATGGCCCTGTCAAGAGCAGATCACACTTGACACAATTCATGCCCAAAGAGTTGGCAGTTGTGCTGATGCCAAGATATAACTGACAGCATTGCAAGAAAAAGTGACAAAGGAAAGCAATTAACTACACCAGTGCTAGAAAATTGTGCAGTAAAATGCACTATATTAGTTGTAAAACATTTTCACTATTATTTTATTGAAATGAACAAACTAGACATGAACAGATACTAACATTTTTATTTAGGTCTTTATATATTACCTGCTATATGAGTTAGGGAATTACTGCATCAGTCTTAACTTCTTATTTGTAGAACTTACTCTGCTCTCTAAAGAGTATAACTGTCAGGTATCAGACATACTGAGATTTCTTTGGACATTTCAGTGGATGTTTTCAGTCTGGTTTTCAGGATGTCACCTGTGCATGAATATTTGGTTCAAAACCAAATAAAACAGTGGTAAATGTTTCAAATACAATTGTCTAAATATTTTCAAAGTATGTGTCAAGGCTCAGGAGAAAACCTAAACTAACGCTTCCTCTAAGAGAAATATGTGTTGATCGTTCTCTTTAGCAGCAGTTGCCTGGTCATTCAGCACACTGAAGGGCCAACTGTGCCCTTTCTTGTCTAGTGGGAATGACATTTGAGATAGAAAACTGAAAGTATTCTTGTTGGTCTTCAGGAAAGCAAGGATGCAATGGATTCATCTTTAGAAAAAGAAAAGGAAAAAAACCTGCTTCTTTTGGCTGTGAAATGACTTGATTTTTTTTATTCAGTCATCCTCAATTACCCAAGTTAAGACAAACTTGACCATGAAGGTAGGAGTGATTGAGACCCATCACTCCCATATGATTGTTCCCAGTGTGGTAGTGCAAGACACCAGTAAGGACCCTGGATTGATGCACAGTGGGGAAGACAGGTATGTAAATTATAATATTTTGTGTCAGGTTGTTATTTTTTTTTTTAATTTGGTAATTTCCATGGGCTTTTCTAAGCACAGATACTTGCCATCATCTGATTTTCTCCACTACTAGTAATGAACTATGTTTTTAAGATTATGATATATTGCTTATTGTAAATATTTTTTTGTGTTTTAGCAGTTGTCATATAACTGTGTTGCTCTGTTGCTCCCCAGGCAGCGCTGTATACCTGGTGTATTTGCATGCTACAATATTAACAATAATAGTAATAAAGATGCGTAAGTATCTTTGCCATTTCATAAAATGAAAGTATTGCAATATTGGTTGTTTAAGCAGAAACAAAGAAGAACAATACATATCTACATATCTAATAATGTCTTTAGAAAGTTACGTCATTCAGGTAATCCCAAAAGAGACTGCACATATATTTTTTAACTTTATGCACATCAATTATAATGAGCATTATCAATAGCAAAGTTACTGGTATTCTATTTATCAGTTTAAAATAAAAGTAGTTCTGTGTAAATATAATAAGCAAAATAGTTTTTTTTGAAGGTCAAACACCTAAGTATAATGTTATCCTTAGTGAATTCAGATGATTCTAATAAATAAATAAATGTAGAAGCAAGGGGCGTGTGTATCTCATGCGCCTGTCATATTTTTCTTTTTCTTAGGGATGAGAAGAAGAGGAAAAAAGAAAAGAAGAGGTAAGACATAGAGTAATAATACTACTATTTCTAATATATTTAACTTTTTCTAAATATGTTTTAACTTGGTCTTTAACAACAGAAAATGTATATCTATTTCTTAGCAAGCCAGAAAAAATAATGGATGGAGAAACACAAAAGAACAAAGAAAAAAAGGAGAAAAATAAAAATAAGTCCAAGAAGAAAGAAAATACAGAAGAGTAAGTATTTTTCATTTAGGTCCTGTTATGCTGTCTAATAAAATTGCTTTTGACATAAGATCAAATACATTCATGGCCACCCTGTTTATATTTATTCTGTAGACGTTTAGTGAATGAGTGTACACACTGCTGTTGTTCTTCCTGGAGTAGAGTTGTTTTGACTTAACTTAATATGTAGATGACAGGAATATGCATACGTGGAGGTGATCTGAAAAAGACATATCAATCAAGACATATCTCCTTTGGATTCTGATTATCTACTATTTCCCTGCAGTAAAAGATGTGCCAGCACAAAGCAATCTCTTCCACACACAAAGGTACCTACAAGCAAGTAAACTCTTGTATGATCTAAAAGTTTTTGCTTTACTTTCTCCTTGGTAAAGTCACAATTTTCTGCCTGTCGTGGTTTTACCACTAAAAAGCGTGGTACTGACATGAGATGTCCGAGAGAAGCCACACACACCCCAAAAA
>VYZS01041895.1:0-56587 GCA_013400695.1 Neodrepanis coruscans | reverse complement strand
TATTTTTGTTGGTGTTATAGCCTCACTAGTTCTGTAATCTTTCTCTGGATAAACAGGCAATATGACTTCTGCCACTGAGAATTCTCAGTGGAAGGATAGCAGGATTAATCCCCAAGGAGGTAATGTGTTCATTTGTGGTACATAAAATGGTTGAGAATGCCTAAAGTGTGAAATGCAAAGAATTTGTAGACTGCCAGTCTTATGGATTATGACATTGAACCCAGCTGCCAAAGGACAACAGAGGGGGAAAATAAAATAAGGACAGGCAGAAATTGACTCAAAGATGAAGTTAGCTGGTATAAGGGGAAACAAGGAGAAAGTATATGTAAGGGAGACAAGAAAAACAGTTAAGGAGTTGTTCTTTATTTTTTCCATTTCCTAGAGCTATGATTCTCCTTTCCACTTAGGATTTCTGTCCTGAACACTTTCTGATTTTTTTTTTTTTAAATTCACTTGCCCTTATTTTTCTTTACTTCACTAGTGGAAATCATTTGAGCACTATATCTTTATTTACTTCAATGAAGATATAGTGATTTGTATTTTTGCTTCAGTTAACTGCTTGAACTCAGTTCTGCAGGGGATCCTGAGAGTAAACCTCAATTTGATGGAAAACCCAGCTTAAAGTGCTCCTGCTGCCATTTAAACCCACACTATTTAAGAAGGTTAATAATTTCTATGAAGTTNTTTCTTTCCTCTTTGATATAAAAAGCTCTTTTAGACTGGTTCCCTTTTAATTATTCTTGAAGTTGTTCATATTTTTATAAGGTTCTAAATGTCAATTCTTGATGAATCAGACCTAAAATGTTAGAAGGCAAACTATCTCCTAATGTTCTCACTCAGGCCCAGGACTTGTGAAGTGCAAAGAACTTCCTTGTCAATGCTGAGCTCTCTTTTCCAGCATCAAAGACAGGGAAAACTGAAATTGTCTAGTAGCCTAGCACCTTGCAACACAACCCCTTATCACACAGGATGCATTAACACCAAATATGCCTGATTTCCACACAAAAGATGCTTCTTCGAGAATTAAGTGCCTTATTATAATTGATGTTTTAATTTTGGAAACACAGAGACAGATTGCATTTCATGTTTTAGTCCCACAGTATTATCTTTTTGGAGATAAAAGTTAAATTAGCAAGAGCTGCTGTGTAGACAGATGCCTGCATAGAGAGAGGTCAGTGAAAGGTACAAGAAAAGAGAACTACAGAGATGCTCTTAGATATGTGTACCAATACTATCTCTGATCAATATTTTCTGCTCCCTCCCATCCCTCCTGCCTTGAGTTTCACTGTGGCATGATAATTAGAGTTCATTTTTACTTGGAAAATGGATGTAGTAAACTTCAATAAGTGGGGAAAAGCAGCAGCCATATGCTTGATTTTATGAAACTCTGCAGTTTCTAATGCTTGAGCATTTCCAGAATATTACAGTATTATTAGATTCAAGAGGCAACCTGAACTTTCCACAAAATCTTCAGTTCTTCTTCCCTCTGTCCCATTTCTGTTTTAAGCAGCAAGAATCTTCAGAAAGATCTCCTTTTCCTCCTGTCATCTGACTTTCATGCCCTGCTGTGGATATCTACAGGGAGAAAACCCGCAGAGCCATTCTTCCCTAAGCATGTGGTGATGAAGGTACTAACTCTCTCTTAGCTTGAACAAGTCTAGTGATTCAGTTTTGCTTTTCTATGGAGAAAAGGATTCAGCTTTATAAATTGCTGGTACAGACTTTTTTATTTGTTTTCCTCTAGATTTCCGTTTGGTTTACCTGGTAGTGAAAGGTTGAAAAGGTAGAATTAAGCTGTGGTTCCTGCTCAATATGGGACAGACTTGCATCTGTCTTTCCATATGTCCCTGACATTTTTTCTCAGCTGACTGACAACTTAAAAATGTTGAGCTAAGGCAGATTAGTGCAAGGTGAAGTAGAGAAATCCAGATTAATGTTAACTGAATTTGTTTTGTAGCTACATGACTATTCATATGAGATTTTAGAATTCAGCATTAACTTCCTCTCACCTGTTTCATCTCTGGCTGCACCTCTTCCATGAACTTAAAATGCTGAGGTGTCTGGCTGGAGTTCTCTCTACCCTACAAGCCTGAGCTGACAACCTCATTGACTTGTCAGCTGCAGTCTTTGCACAGATTTCCAATCAAAAGTCTTGTTAATGTCCATGTACCAACATATTTAGCTTGCTTGTGTGACAGAAGCTTTTATAGCCCAACCTCTGTGGGCAGGTTGTAATTAATTAGCCTGTGGGTTTAACGGGTTGACAATTTTCCTAATGTTCATGTGCCCATATTGAAAGAATAAATTGCTTTTTCCATGTTTCCTATGCAACTTTGCTTGTCTTTTGTGTTACCATTTTATAATGCCAACTCAGGTTTAATATGCTGTTCATTGTACCTCTTGCCAAACATTATTTTTCATGTGACAGCCATTAAATATCTTTGTGTCACACTGTTGCTCTTGCAGTTGTTCTAATATTCGGTCCAAAGTGACCCATATTATATTGCAAATTCTTTCTCATTTTTAGTAGCCAAAGCATTTTCAGTTATTCTTCCCTTTCAGTGGATCTGTAATTGTGACTTACGTTCTAATCTGTGTGTTTCATTTTGTCTACCACCATTAGTAAATTATCAGTTTCCTCCACAGTGGTGGGTACCTCCCACCAGATCGAGATAAATGCTCAGCATCATTTTACTACTTAATCTTTTTGTCAATCCTTTTTGTCAATCAAGGTTTTGTCAATCCTTCTGACTGCATCCATTATGAAGTTAATTCGATTTAATTTTGTGACTAGGAGATTCAGTACTGTTATGGGGTAGGTGAAGCAATGGTCTCATGGAAACTTTGGCACTTGGGAATTAGAAGCGGAAACTGCCTTGACCCTTTTTGTCTTTGGCTCTCAGCACGAAAGGCAGCAGAGAGGCTTGCTCTCTCTCTCTCTCACCACCGGTCCTCCTGTGAACATCTCAGAAGCTGTTGCTGAATGGGAGCCCGGACGCCTTGTAAAGAAAAGAGCCAATGACCGCAAAGTTTCCCCTCCCTTTCTTTTCAACTTGGAACGTTGGTGAAAATGCATCTGCCTGCAGCCCCTGCCTGGGCTGCATCTTGGCAAGAGGGTTGCATCTGCCATTTTCATTTTGGCAGCTGTGGCCACGAGGCTGGACTAAGAGTTTAAACAAAATNCGTAATTGTCTTCAAACCAAGACAAGGACATAGTAAATATAGTTAAAAATGGTGATGTTTGTCACTTCATACTGCTATACTTGATTTTAAAAGAAAGAAAGATAATCTGTCTTCGAAGAATAGCAAGTCTGAATTAAAAGACACAAAGGGTACAGTAAAATGAGAGGTTAGTGGAAAAATTAGAGCTCACATTGTTTAACTGTTCAGACACTCTGACAGTGGAGATCATCTTTGGAGATGTAGACAAACAAAACAAATTCTGGGATGATGGGCAAGATGTGACTAATATTCAATGAACAGAGATGATATGGTTCAAATATCTTTCCAGTCTATGGTATCTTTAAAATTATTTGTAGTCTCATACAAAATTTATTACTTTTTTTTGATGAAACCTATCTTCTCTAGAATTATTTTTTCTGTCATAAATAACAGAAAACTCTTGTTCATATTGTCTAGCACTTCCTGATACACTCCCCCTTTTCAGTTTGCATTTCTAGCACAAAATAAGCCCTCTGGCTGAAACACTTCAAGACTTCTTTCTTGTCTCATTCTGAATTTTGAAATTTTTTTAATCAAAGCTTTCTTATACAGAAAAAATAATTAATTTTTTAAGAGGAACAAAATATAGATAGTATTGCTGATGTTGAAAGCTCCTGATGTCTCTTTGATGTGATGTTTGGTTTAACTACTTTGATACCTTGTTTTATGTTTATCTACCTTACACTTCTTTGGACCATGTATTTGTTACTGTAAAGTCTTGGCAGACAGCCCTCATTTTTCATAGTCTGGATTATACATTTCACTCCCAAATTTTCTCCAGGTTTTTTATGCATATATAAGAAAAAAATAGGCTCAGTACAGATCTCTGTGAGATTTAATTAATGACTACTTTAGTTAGGAAAACTGATAATTTATTTGTCTTCCTTCCCAATTTCTAAGGAATTTTTCTGATCATTATTCTGTTGTTCGTGAGTTGTGTTGGATTCACATTAGAAACCCCTGGTGAGATGTTCCTGACTTATTTGGAAAACTTGAGCATGGTTGTCATTTCTATGAGATTTTCTGACATAAATGTTTTCTAAACATGTCATTGCCTTTGTTTTGCAAGTGCTTGTACAACAAGCAAGTTTGATGATATTGATGCTATTGTTACTTAGTGGCTTATGAAACACTAGGGTAGCCACATTTTTGTTATAAGTAGTTGTATATCTACATCAGAAACTTGATTACTCTTTCGAATAACATGAAGTCTGGAAAAAGACCCTGAAGAATGTTGCTAACATACTGAGTTATAAGATAAAGGACAAAAGCAGCTGCTTTCTGATACATAACTATTGAACTGTTCTCAGTTTATTTCATGTAGCACAGATTGGTCTTTTGTAGTGCTAGTTCTTAAATGAGATCATTGTCAGTTTAATGGAGGTTCAAATAACTTTCCAGTCTATTGTATCCTTATAATCTTTCAGTCTCATAAAAAATTTATTAATTTGTTTGATGAAGCTTATCTTCTATAAAATTATTTTTTTGTGTTATCAATTATTATTCTGTATTTATTAACTAAATTTCATACAAACTTTTCTTTATTTTTTTCCCTTGGTTTACTGGTAGGCTACCACACCTATAATTACCTACTCTTGTTGAGTATCTGCAGAACAGCATCCTTCCAGGCTTCTTGAATGTCTCTGCAATTCTGAAACCAGAAATATGATCATCCAGACATTTTGAGGTGTAAATTATCAAGGTCTCAGTTTTAAAAGTGTCAACATTTCAAAGGGCTGTTTGACATTTCTGATTACTGGTGACCTGTAGATCAAACTGCAAATCACTTCACAAAATCACAGAATCTTCTGAATTGGAAGGAACCCACAAAGATAATCAAAGTCGAACTCCTGGCCCTGCATAGGACCGACCCCAAGAGTCACACCATGTGCCTGAGTGCACATCATGTGCACTTCTCTCCAGCTTTTCATTCCTCAGTCTGTATGTATATCCAGAATCTTCTTTTGAATACCTCATTCTGCTTCCTTTTTAAACACATATCAGAAAAATTGAACACAGACTTTTAATTTTCCACACTACATTGAATATTGAAATCTTGTTTAATGATGAGCCTATACCATTATTACAATGGTATATATATATAGGTATACTTTCTATAAGTATACTTTAAAAAGCTTTTATTCTCATTTGCTTTGTCTGTGCTGTGTTTTCACAGAGACTAACTTCCCTAAATATTTTGCTCCTTTTTAATTTGATATTTCAAAATATATATTATTTAAAATATTTTTAAACATCCACCTTTCTAAATATCTCTATTAAGCCATTACTTACACGTAGTCAAATTTTTGCCTGATTATTTTACTTCAAATTAATGATCTTCATATTTAGAAAATTAGCTCTATTGAAGAGCCTAGTTTGCATTGGAATGGGGATCTGTCTTCTGTTATAAAATTTAAATCATCTTGTCATTTCAGATTCTTAAATATCCATAAAGTTTCAGTCCAACAATTAATTTATCTTTGTGTATTGTGTGATTCTGATAATAATTACATCATGCCTAGTGCAATGCCATTTGGATTAAAAAATTATCATCTGTTTTATTTAGCTAAAACTGTTTCAGATTGTGAATTCAATTATGGAATATGCTTAAATTAGTCATGCAGAAATGTTTTTTGCTAGAAAAAACATGAGCTGAAGACCTGAGCCAGGCTGAGATTGAAATCTGAGTTCGGTACCATAAATCTTTTTCAGATTTTAAAGTAACAAAATGAATATAATTTTTAATTATGTCTGAAAGTTTTTTAATTGTGTTTGGAAAATATGACTTATATATGTTTGATTGTCTTCAATTAAAATTTTATGAGAGCAACTGTATATAATTGCTTGTGAAGGGCGCAAGAGTCACAAAGTGGAAAACAATATAAATATCATACAAGGGATTATGTTAAAAGTATATTAAAAGGATTAGTTAATTTTTACCTGGTTACCATAACAAGCAGATGCATGTTTGAAGTTTTTAATTCACTTACACAGCTGTTTATTTTTGTGACCTCTGCAGAGTTCCCACTTGCCAATCACTCATCCACTGTTGTCAATCTGTGAAGCCAAGTGTGGGTAACCAGGTTTGTTTTTGACATGAATCTTGACCTCTACTTCCTTAGTTAAATCAAGATATTTAAGATGGGAACTGCTTCCACCCATCAATAACTAACACAGAAGTATACCTAGGGGATGTCTGGAGTTATCCATGCTGCCAAACCCTGGCATGATAAGAGGTTGGATTACTGTTCTTATTGTAAAGGGAGATGTCTAAGCTTCTACAGGGAATTTTTTTAAGGATTTAAGTCAGCTGCTCGCTTTAAATTGCCCTTCAGAGGAATCCACCTCTTCTATTGTTATGGGTTGAGGCTAGAACAATTTTTTTTCTTTTTTTCCCCCCACCTCTGGCGCTGGTCAGCCTGTCCCGGCAGTCGCCGCCTGTTGGGTCCCGCAGGTGGCTGGGCTAGCGCCTTGCCCGTCACCGTGCCCCCCAGCCGCCCCTCCGCTATGTTCCCGGTGGGCGGCGCGGCTGTCTTTGGTCGGGGCTTGGCGCCGCCATGGCCCCGTGTCACTGTGTGGCATCTGCGGTGTGCCTTGCTCTCCCGGCGGCATGAGCGGCGCTGGGGCTGGGGCTGCCGGCACATGGGTGGTCTTGGCCGGGTGCAGTGGTGCACGCGCCTGTGGCCCTGGCTGCCGGGGGGGCTGGACCCGGCGGATCGCTTGAGCCTGGGAGTTCTGGGCTGCAGGGCGCTGTGCTGAGCAGGTGCTGAGGCCTCCATAACCGGACCCGCACTTCCGGCCTGGGGTCTGGTGTCGCTTCTGGCCCAGCCTGGTGCTCCCATGTGTGCGCGGGGCCTTACTGGGGGCAGGGCCCGGGCGCTGACCATCCANCGGCGTTGCTTCCGGTCCGGCCCGGCGCTCCCGTGAGGAAGCGGGAGGCGGGGCCCGGGTGCTAATCATCCAATTTGAGAAAGGCTATCTGCGCATGCGCAAAGAGGGGTCCCCTATAAAAGGTGAGGGAGGCAGCCATTTTCTCTTTTTCTTCGCTGGAACCAGCTGAGGCAACACCTCTGCTTGTCTCTGCACCGAGTTTGGCCCCCACACACGGGCTGATTGGCGACTCCAGCGGCTGCTGCACGGATTACGGACCACATCTTTCCATCAGCACGGTGTGGTATTCCTGGGGATGGACTGTTTTGGGGTCGCACTCCTACGCACCTCTGCACTGAGCCCTGCCCCCTGCACGCGGGCCGATTGGCGAATTCAGCGGCTACGGCACAGATTAAAGACCACATCTTTCCATCAGCACTGGTATTCCTTCCCGGGGAAAGTGGGGTGGCTGTTTGCGGTTTTTCTAATTGTCTCAGTGCCTTTTCAGGAGCCGGGCAGAGGCTCGGCACTACCCTAGAGTCCTCCTGGTTGGCTGCGGGACCCGGAAGAGCTGAGGTCGTGGTCCTTCTCTAATTATCCTGGTGCCTCTGCAGGAGCCCCAACAGAAAACACGGTTCTATCCTAGAGCTTTTCCCATCTAGATGCGGGGTCTGGGAGAGCTTAATTTGTCTGTCTTTGGGCTTTGTTGTCAGTTTTCTGTGTGTGTGAAATAAACCTTGTTACTTATGTGTTTTCTTTTTTTTGGGTGTGTATGGCTTCTCTCGGACCTCTCTTGTCAGTACCATTCTTCCTAGTGGTAAAACCATGACATCTATATAGGGAGCTAAAGGAGCTAAACACAAAGAAATATTATTGTAACCCATTGTTGGGTAATTATGAAATGATCTTCACTTGTAGTACTGACTTCAAAGAGCCATTCTCATTATACAACTAGTGTTACAGACTCTGTAGCCACGCAAACCTTTTTCTCCCAGGTAAATTAGTATTTTATATTATTGACTTGGTCTTTTGGAATCCTTTGAGCTTTTATGTTACATATTTTTGAGTTGGGCTTTTGAATTCCTTTTATTTGATTCAAATAAACTTTTTGATTCAAAAGGAATATTTTAACTTGAACATTCTGATGCAATTTTATTAAAGCTGTATTCTTAGAGGCATTACCTTAAAAGGGGTTGTAAACATTGCAATCATGGCTCAGAATTAGCACAGCTGAAGTGGGAGTAATTTTTCATTTTTATCTCTCTCTGCCATGCTTCACTTACCTACTAACTGCAGTCTGTTCAGTGCGGCCTTGATGGATAAAGCAACCTACTTCTAAATAACAAATATATTTATATTGCTTGTTCATAAGGAAAGAAACATCGTTGCCACAGTTGTGTAACCACAGCAGCCTTAAGACTCTGCCAGTGTTCTCAGATCAGTTTTTCAGTTTTTTTGTCTAGAAAATTTTAAATTTTTATACATTTACAATGTGATGGAAAATAACAGGGATGCAAAATTATGTCAAAGTTAACTTTACTATCTACATTTTTACTGATCTCTATTAAAACTATTTTCATGTTTTTCACAACAATGTGGGAAAGCTTGGTTAAGACAGAGTTTAAGTCCAGCTCTTAACTTTGCATTTCAGGCCTATCAATACTCATTTGCATGTCAGTGACCTCCGTCACTTCTTTAACCTAGTGAGAGCAGTTTCAGTTAATCCTTTCTGTATCCTCTTTTGATTTCTTTATGATGAAACCGATCTGGAAGCTCCAGGAGCAGCTCGAGATGCAAATTGTCATTTAGCCAGGGTTAAGGTCAGCTTAGAGTTAGCCCAATGTTTACAAAGCAAACACCACCACTGCTGGAATGAGTATAGAGTGGACATTAAATCCTTATCCCCAACTATTTGGGTCTACAGGTCCACTGTGACTTTTATGCATTACTTTCTAACTGAACATGCCCCTCATGAGACTATGTTGAATGAACAATGCTTACACTATTGAAAGCAATATCCTGACAATCCAGTCATGTCTTATTACAAGCAGGTTTCAGATCAATATGTACTTGGAAAAATTTTAATTGCATACCTGTATCAAAATATAGTTGTATTTGTACTGTAACATTAAAGCAGTAAGAACGCATTTGGTTGGTGTTTTATTATTTAAAAGAAGTATGTTAATACAATCATTAATATTTTTTTAAGCATCACCCAGAGTAGTAGTTTAAATTAGTTGCTCGTAGTGATGAGTTATAAGGCAATGTGTTTTATTAAAAGTGGAGCATCAGAATGTTCTAGGTTCATAAAGGGTTTATAATTAAGCAATGAAAATTAATTTAGCCATGTATAATGTATAATACTAATTAGTTTGCGAATAGGGCTGTCACTTCCAAACTCTCTGCAGAAGGTGAATATTAGGTTAGTTTTGTCTCTTGAGGTTTCAGAGAGGCTTTTGACATTCCTTATAAAAGATATTACTGTCCAAATTTTTCTTGTGAATGAAACTTTTCTTTCTTGCTAAATATTTAAGGAATATTATTGCGAATTTTGATGATTTCTATTCTGTCTTGTCTGATTTTTGGGTAATCAATATTAACCCCCCCCCCCCATGTAGCATTGGTAAACACAAATTTTAGAGAAAAATAAAGGTAACAGAAAATCTATTGAAATGCTAGAATGACTGTATTATACCCTGAGTTTGGAGTACACCAAATACCTTCTAAAAGATGATGAACTGATTATCTTTAGAAACAGCCTATTCCAGAAATGAAGATAGTTTTACTGCAGTACTGAATCCTGAAAATTACAGAAAATTCCGGTCCATTCTGCACAGAGGTCAGAGTGTATACAGTGTACTAATATTTTTCTACATATTCCATCCACGATTAAGCCCTTCAAAACGAGAAAGTGAGATGCTGCTTCCCTTCTACCCTGTTTTTTGGTGAGTGGTCTCTCTGGTGACCTCAATGTGGTGGTGTTTTAGCTGTTATCACTTTGACTGAACAGAGCTAAGGCAAATCCAGGCTTCTCCAGACTCAATCTGGCATTAGGCTGAATTTACATGCATTTGAATTGATTAATTCTGCCAACTGTATCCTCTAGAAACTTTAAAAAAATGTAATTAAAACATAAGCTTACAGACTCTAGTTATAGGCTGAGCTTTTTTTCTCTGTAGTTAACTTCATCTTGTTAAATCATACAAATTGGCTTAATCCAACCCTGGACTGAGGTAAGCTCAAAGTCTATGTGGTTCCAAGTATGTTGAGGAGCAGCATACTTGGAAACAACATACACTTGGAAGATGTATTTGCATTTTTAATACAACTGTAAATTGTTTTACCTTGTAATTTTGTCAATTTTGTGACATAAATAATCTATGACCAGTCAGATGTCATACCTGGAGTTTCCATAAAGAGGTTTAACCTTGTCTTAATTTGGTGTAATTTTAAAGAATGAGGCATAAATATATATACTTGTAGTGGGTTGACACTGGCTATATGCCAGGTACCCGCTAAAGCCACCCTCTCACTCTCCTCTGCAAATTGGACAGAGAAGAGAAAATATCACAAAGGGTTCACGAGATAAGGACCATGAGAGACTCCTTACTGATCATCATCACGGGCAAAACAGATTCCAAGTGGAGATATAATTAAAATCATTACTAACTGAATCTGAACGCAAACATGAGAACTAAAATAAATCTCAGCAACACCTTCTCCTCACCTGCCTCCCCTCTTTTCCAAGTTCTACCTCCTCTGCCTCAGCAGTGCAGAAAGATGGGGAATGAGGGTTATGGTCAGTTCATCACATGTTTCTTCCCTTCTCAGAGAGAGTAGTCCTTCCCCTGCTCCTTGTAGGGTCACTCCTTTACACAGGAGACAGTGATGGTCAGGAGAGGGGGAAAAACTCAGATGATTTTTTAATAGTATTCAGAGTGCTTTGTGTTTTTTCCATAATTGCTTAATTTTCATAGTATTGAAATTATAAAATTGAAATTTTAAATTAAGTTTTTCCATCTTGTTATTTGTTGTCCAATTTCTGCAGGAAAGGGACAGGACGCTGCATTGTCTAAAAAATTTTAGTAAGCAGGTTGTTATAAAGATAGAATGTAGCTGTTTTCTTTGTAACTGAAACACCTAGTTATGTAACATTTTTGGCTGCTAAAATGGAGATACCTCCCCCCATCACTGAGAAGATGGTGAAAAGTTATCACATAACTTTTAAATCCTTATGAATATCATGCATAAATTTTGGAGGAAGAATAAGGCAGCACTTCATCCAGAAACTGAGCTGTCATGGAGTTTGGGAGGGGGATCTCTTCTCTTCTTCTCTTCTCTTCTCTTCTCTTCTCTTCTCTTCTCTTCTCTTCTCTTCTCTTCTCTTCTCTTCTCTTCTCTTCTCTTCTCTTCTCTTCTCTTCTCTTCTCTTCTCTTCTCTTCTCTTCTCTTCTCTTCTCTTCTCTTCTCTTCTCTTCTCTTCTCTTCTCTTCTCTNTTTTCTCTTCTCTTCTTCTCTTCTCTTCTCTTCTCTTCTCTTCTCTTCTCTTCTCTTCTCTTCTCTTCTCTTCTCTTCTCTTCTCTTCTCTTCTCTCCCTTCTCTCCTCTCCTCTCCTCTCCTCTCCTCTCCTCTCTCTTCTCTTGAGATATTCCTCTGAGTAAGGGCAGATCATGGACTCTAGGATATAGCATTGGCTTTGAGTTATTTTACTGTGAGAAAATGCATACTGTGAGAACATAGAGCTGCTGTACTACAAAGCCAGAGTAAGAAAAAAAAAAGAAAAAACGCAGTGAGCAGTCATCTCAAATACCATCTACTTCGAGTTCCCAATTTAACAAAATTCTTGTAGCTGAAACTTTATAATTAGTGAAATTACAATTTTATATCTTTGACTGTCTACGAAATTTTATACTTTAAAACATTACTAGCATGCAAGAAGATGGTGTTCTGCTCATATTTTGTCTTGCTTGTATAGTGATTATCCTTTAGAAACTTTCAAGTTGTCTTTGTACCTACACTAATGATCCTAGTAATGTTACTACAGGCAAAAAGTATGGCAACATTCTTCTTAAATAGCACAGAAATAATGATTTAAGATTATAATGTGCCATTTCCATAGGGATCTAATTTCAGTCCAGATGGCAGATGCTCTTTAAGCTGTTTCATGAATTAAACAGAAGAGGCTCTTTTCAATTGCTACAAACAAGATGTCTCTTGGCACAGAAAGGAAGTAAAATATGGTTGTATTTTTCTTAATGGCCACTCTGAAGTGTTTATTAGCAAATTCTTGAAATTTCTGAGAGGAAATGTGTTTTTTTCTTGCCCTCTGAGTGATAATACAACTTCTGTATGCACAGAAAGAAAAGAGTTAATATACTCCCTATTGTGATTTGCCCTGAAATAGGGTCACCACGAGGGCTACTGCAGAAGATCACATTTATTAGAATTCCTTTGTTTCCCAAGTCTTACAACCTGCCCTACCAGGCAGGAGTAACTTTTGTTTTATTACTAAAGTCTTCAGAGCGAATTAATGTAAAATAATACTAGATGATCAATATTTTCTGATATATGTATGTAAGGTTTATTTTAGAACAATATCGTTGAAAAAGGAAAACAAGTATGTAGCTGTTTTGGTTGTAATATAGCCACACAAGAAAATGTGTGTCGTGGGGTGAAAGTGAAAGTAAAACTGGTCTTTTTTCCTGCCGCGTGGGAGCCTGTCGGCCGCGTGCGGGGGACTGGTGGCGGCGACGGCTGGGCGGCCCCCATGGAGGAGGGGGAGCTGCGCTGGGACGGGCTGTGCAGCCGCACCGCCATGCCCGCACCGCCGCCGCCCCCGCTGCCTCCGCCAGGGACGGAGGAGGCGGTGGCGGGGTAGCAGCAGCAGCAGCGGTGGCACAGCACAGCACAGAGCAGCTCAGCTCGGCACTGCCGCGCCGGCGCGTGGCGACCCCACGGCAGAGGCGCCACGGGTGAGTGGCGTCCGCTGGCGAGCAGCACCCATGGGCGCAGTGGGCTTGGTGCGGGAAGCCGCCGCTCGCCCGCCCGGAGCGAGGGACATGTGGCATGCGAAGGCCCCCTCCCCCAGGTGGCGCGGATTTGCGCAGCCGCCTGGACGAATGTGCCGCGTTCCTGGGCGCGGCTCAGGCGGGTGATGGAGCCACACTTGGTGGGAGCGGCGGCAGCTCTCGCCGCATGTACGTACTGTGGCCGGCCCAGCAGCTGCGGCGCGGTGGCCGCTATTAGCGGAAATGCCATCCGGGCCCGCATTGTCGCTTCCGGACAGCCGCGGCATTTCCCGTGAGCAACCGTGTGTGCACAGGCTGTACCCGGGGCGGGGCCCGCAACGTTACTCGGCCAATCGCAGGAAAGGCCGGCCCCTAGGGGCCATCTATGCATGTGCATATTGGGGCCCCCTATAAAAAGGGGAGAGCGGACGCCATAGCTCTCTTTTGGCGTGGATTCACCGTAGTGGTAGCACTGTCCCCCATCCTGTGTGCACGGACGGGCTAGCAACATGGCGGCGACAGCACGGTGTTGGTTTGTCCGAGGGGGGTGAGCTGTTTCCTTTTCTTCGGGATCACGTTTTCTCATGATTATTTTTTCCGGAGGGGTGGACTTCTCTCTCGGGATTGCATTTTCTCGTGATTTCCTGGGGGGCGGACTTTTTCCTCGGGGGTCGTTTTTTTTTCCCTTGTGGTTTTTTTTTTCTTTCCCTGGGGGCGGGCGGACTGGCGATTGTCTGCGGCTATTGCCTGGGTTTAAAGACCACATCTCTTCCATCAGCACTGAAATCCCTTCCCGGCGGCTGAAGGGAGGGGGAGGGGGGCTCGCGGTTTCTTACTGTCCTGAGTGTTTTTCTTCAGAAAAGCCGAGCTGAGGCTCGCGCTGCTGTAGGTCCTCAGATCGGTCGCGGGCCTTCTCTAATTATCCCAGCGTCTCTTCGGGAGCCCAAGAGAGAGACCAGCACTATTCCAGAGCGTTCTCACCCCAACACGGGCCCTGGGAAAGCTTAATTTGTCTGTTTTTTTGCACTTTATTGTCGGGTTTTCTGTGTGTGTGAAATAAACTGTGATATTTGTGTGTTTTCTTTCTTTTTGGGTGTGTGTGTGTGACTTCTCTCGGACATCTCTTGTCAGAATCGCTATTTTAGTGGTAAAACCATGACAATGTGTAAGAGGAAAGAGAGAAAGAGAGAGAGAGAAAGGAACAAGAGTTAAACAGAAAAGAGAAAAGGAAAGAGGGAGGAGTTTTAGTCACCACTTCAGAACTTGGTTGTTGTTGACATTGGTGTCTTGATTCTTTGCAGAGTGGTGGGCAAAAGAAGCCCATGGAACACAAAGTTCAGTGGGTTATATACCCTTAGAAACCTGCCTGGTGTCTCCCCGTGTGTGTGTATGGGCTGTTTTTGCAGAGGCTGGAAGCACTGGTTTTTGAAAAGTGGTTAGGATTGTGGAGGAGGCACTTTGAAGGCAGCCCTACTAAGAAGCCTCCTCCGAGGTGGTAATGAGTGTGTGCATAGGTGTTGCCTAAAATCTTTATGACGCAGCCTGACTCATAGGGCCATAAGTGTCACACGCCCAAAGAGTGCTACTGGTCTCCTTTAGATAAACATCACACACCTAAAGAAGCCTTTGGGCCTCATAAATCTAACAATTTGTGGGCTATGGCTTCCTTCCCTCAGCCGTATCTTCAATCTCCTGGCATCAGCTTCTTTGGAAAGGTTGTTACAGTAGCAATGTTTTAAGGCATTAATAAAGTCCAGTTCCTCTCACCTGAGCCTAAAAGAGTGGCTTGTTAGATCCCTCTTTAGCTGGGCTGATGTCTAGCCGCTGATGAAATGCATGGAAAGCCTCCCTTTTCCTTATAGTTTTTCCTAAAAGTTGATTTCATCGTGCAGAGTCAACGTAAGGTGTCTAATTCCTCTCTTACGCTTTACCTCCCTCCTGGCTCTATGTGAACCAGTATTGATATAAGAGGGTTCATTAAGATTTATGTATGCAGCACAGTCTGCAGCCTTTCTGAGATACGCATGCTTTCACAGAGCAGTTATGAGAATAACAGCTTTTCTGAGCTTTCAAGTATGTGACTGCTAATAATTATAAACAGATTTCCACCATTAGTAAAAAACTGTAAAGAGCCCTGAAAAAACACTAACTAAAGCCAATAACTAAAGCCAATCAGATGAATGAGAAATGGTCACATTAGCTAAAACCTCTTATACTAGTCTTTCAGAATCAAAATGATATCAAAGATATCAGAATTGTGTGCACTAATTGTGTGCATTAATTTTACTCTTAACATTCTTTTTTCAACAACAGAATAGCATCTAATAATAACTGCTCAATTTAGTGCTAGATCATTGCCCTTCTCAGTTCTTTGTTCAAGAGAGCTAAAAAAGGGAATGAAAATATTTTAATCATCATAAAAATCCTGTTAAACTCATATGTACAGTACAAAGGCTAGCTTTCACTAGCTCCACAGTCAATTTCTGGTTGAAGTAAGGAAAATAAAAAAAAATTAGTTGGCTCATCCATCAAAATATAATTTGCGTTGTTTCCTGGCAAGCTAAAGTGTTTTTACAGGAAGATTAGTGACTTCACGGAAGTTTGTGTTTCATTTTTTAAAACTAGACTTTCAACTCTTTGATATTTTAAAATTATAACTCTGGGTAGACCAAGCCTGTAGCCTTTAGATACTCAAATCTCTTGCAGAAAGACATCAGGCCAGAGGAAGAAAGGTGTGTTCTGTCTTTAGCAGTTAATAGATGCAGAATTGGCTGCTATGACACAGTCATTGTGTTTTGGGGTTTTTATAGTTCATAGTTGCTGAAAAGAGAGATAGAGGAAAAATCATACAACTATTTGCTATTCCTATTAAAGCTCAGGTTTTAAAATGTCACCTCTTTCATCTGTGTTCATAAGGATGGGAACACTTGGATTTTGAGATCTAAACTCAGATTATGCCCTGTAGAAGTATTTCTAAAGATGAATGGTTGATTTCTGTTTAAGCTTTCTAAAGTGTGGTATTGTCTATTCATGTTTACTATGTTTGTAATGAGATATGCAGGCTGTTACTTTGGCCTTACTACCTTAACCATTTTATGAGTTACTCATTTGTGCTGCTGCAAGTTGTCACCTCTGAAAAAAAGTCATTCAATTGCTGACAGTGTCACAGATTTTCTGTTTATTTTCTGTCTCCTGCTACAGTCCAAGACAATTGACCAGCAAGTAAGTTTTTTATACAGTTGCAAACCCCAACAATTCTTTTTAAATTTATCACACCTGTCTCAGAGGAACATATCTCAAGTTTTTTTAAGGAAAGATACTCTCAAAGGACTCTTCTCTGCTACTGCTCTTGATAAAAAACTTCCAGCTTTTATGGATGGAAATCTAGGTTTGTCATACTATCTCTATATTAATCTTTGAATCTAATTTTTTCCTTTATCTCCTTTACAAACTTCTTTAACGTCTCTTAGTATGCAAGCCATTAAATGTGCCTGGCTTGTGAACTAGTCTTACATTGATTTTGTGTGTTGTATTGGGAGCTTATCTTCTCATCTTTTTTACACTATTTTTTTCTCTCGGAAGTTCCTGCATTTCATATGCTTTCACTATCATAAGGTAGCAAAAGAGTCTGCAGAATAGGCTTATAGGTTTTCTTTTAGGATTTTAAAATACCTGCAGGTAGATGGTCTTTTGAGGGAATGGAAGTAGTTGTGAAACACTACCTATAAGCAAGTTGTCATCATCTTGTAGCTTTCACTATCTGTGATTTATTTTTGCAAAGCCCAGTTTCTCTATTAGAATCTCGAAAGGAGGATCTTGTTCTGTTCATTACTAGCAAAAGATAGAGAATCAAAATCTAGAAAATATTTTCAGGAAATGGAAGTTTATCAGCACTAATTATTCATAGTAAATAGCATGATAAAAAAGGGAAGACCAAGCTGCATTTCTAGCAACTACAAATTGAACTTGATTTCTCAAACTGAAAAGATAACATGGTCTTTTATACTAAGGACATAGGTCTTATTTAATTAGCCAAATTGGAACTTTTTTTTTGTCCCATTAAACTAATTTATCCTGGTTTTATAGATTCAACTAGATATAAGGAAGAAATTTTTTTATAATGAGTGTGGTGAAACACTGGAACCGGTTACGCAGAGAGGTGGTACATGTCCCATCCCTGCAAACACTCAAGGTCAGGTTGGATGGGGCTTTGAGCAACCTGATCTAGCTGAAGATATCCCTGCTCATTGCACGGGGTTGTACTAGGTGGCCTAAAAATGTCTGTTCCAATCCAAATCTCTTTATGATTCTAGGCTACAAAGGTAACAGGATAAAGAATCAAATAAATTACTTCTCTATGTATAGAGATGGAGCTGGATTACATTTTGGTTTAGAATCTACATTTTTTACTGCTTCCTGCCATGCTGCTTTCCAAACCAGAGGCCCCTTTGGATGTTTCACAACACTTTAGTACGATGGTTAGTAGAGCAAAAATGGAACAGGAGATTTACGTATGACATTAAACTACCAGCATGTCACTCTGCTCTGTGCAGTAAGAAGTCAATGGTCCAGAAAAATCATTTAGCATACTTCATAAAAAGTCAGTGGTAGAAAAGACAGTACTGCTGCACAAAGAAATAAAGCAAAAACTGGTCCTATATAGTTCTGATTTTGCTTCTGGGATATAACAGCTAGGGTCATGAGTGCAACAGCTGCTCAAAAAACCTTAACAGAGAGACCAGAAGGGAATTTTACAATTAATTAATCTGACTACTTCTCTGAAGCAGATTTTGGTATCTCTCCTAATAATTCTAGCATTCAACACAGAATCTTCTCATTTGACTATAATGTGTCTTCTGGAAGCATGGCTTGCCTTGGTTTGTCAAATAACAACCTGAATGTCATATCGTGCAAGTAGCCTCCCAAAATTTAGATGACTCAATGCATTGGACAGTTAAAGGAGCAAATGAGGAAATGGACAGGGGAATGAGTCACAAAAATCCAAAACTTAGGACTTTTTTTGAGGAAGAGCAAAGAAGTAGTTGTACAGAGAACAGCTCAAATTTTTAGATCTGCCTAGCAGATTAGTGGACGATGCATTTGCCTACCACTTCTGGTTTAAAGAGATTATACTGGATGGACTTTTGAAAAAGCTCAGTTCCATAAAAGCATCTCTTTATTGAGAACCAACAATGATTTCCAATGTGTGTCACCTCAGTAACAGAACAGACATCTTACGTTCTCTCACTGATATATATTGCTGAATTCCCCAAAATGGCTTTTTGATGTTGTAACCCTTAAACAATTGGAGAAGCACATAATCCACTTAACCCATAAACTACCAGAGAGACACAGGTGGTTTCATATTTCCCAGAGATGTGAAATTACTTATCATTAAACTAAAGTATCAGGAGATGCCTGCTGTTCAGCTCATACACCCTTCCTAGTCATGTGCTTTATTTTGCCCTTGTCATTGATCAGTATGACCTTTATTGAAGGAGTGGCTGCATTTTTTCTGCAAATGAGGCTGCTTTTTGAAAGTACAAGCATGTGACTAGAGATGGTCCATAGAACCGATGGTTTGCAGAAACTTGCATAGAAAAGGAATAATTTGCTATTCTTTAAAAAGGCTTCAACTATAGAGATTGCACAGCTTCCTCTCACAAACCCTTCTAGCAGGTTTTTTTGCTATTTTTACTTCTAGGAAGATTATCCTGATAATTAAATTTGCTGAAACTTTTGCTCTTTTTTGCTAATATAGAGCAGATAAAAGAAGGTTTCACTCCCTTAACTTGAGAAGTTAACTGCATGCATCTTCTACATGCCTGGACATATCACATAGCCTTTTAGCTATTCCTCTTCTGAATTAAAAATATTACCTTATCATTTCTTTCCTAACAGTTTGAGTCTCCTAATCTTTTACAGTTTAAAGGTCCTAATCTTCTAATCATTATCTCCTTGAACTCTTTTAGGTTCTGTCTAGTCATTTACATATTTCTTGGGGGCAGTCTAACAATTAAACAGAACTTACTTGCTGGAGCCTGAAGACTGAAAAGATTATTTTTCATAACATACTGACAGAATACTTGTTTACACATTCCAACATAATGTCTTAATTGCGACCTTGTTCTGCAGAATACTTAATGGTATGTTGCTTTGTCCTACATTTCTTCTATTTTTTACAACTTTTCTTAACTGCAGCCCTTGACTTTTCCAGATGCATCCTTTTTGATATCATCTTCTAAACATATACTTCATTTCTTCCAACTAGTTACTAACAAAATATTTGACTTTTTTCTAAACCCAGAAAAGAGAGATGCCTTTGAGTCTTTTGGGTCTGAGTACTCTGTTGGTAGCTATTGCATTGCATGTGTCTCCTAGTAACTCCATTTATATCCTGCTGCCTTGTATCATGCAGAAACATGTCAAAGGAACCCTTGAAGTCAGTGTATATGGTACACTATAGCCATGGACAGTTATCCTTTTAAGGGAAGAAACATCGTATTGAAAGCTAAAGAATAGGAAATAATCTAAGCAGTTTCCTATTCTCTCCTTCCTTTCAGCACCTTGAAGTGAGAGATATAATATGAACAACTACAATTTAAAATATTTCATTGCTTTATAATAATGTCCCCAATTTAATTGGCAGTCACCTAGTCCTTTCATAGGTTTACCTGCTAGTATTAGCTCATTTCTTCTTTTGTATAGAGAAAAACAGAACTTTGATTTTTTTAAAATTAAAAATATTTCCTCTAAAAGGAACAAATATCAGAACATATGCATGAATTAACTATGTTGAGCTGCATGGTTAATTCTGCTTCAGTGACTGTGGAAAAAACACTACAGCTGATTAACATATTTTCTTGGAAAAAAGCAGGCACTTCACTAGAAAAAAATTAAGACATTTTATTTTAAAGTATGCTCTCATTGTTTGTAGTAGTTTATAGAAGAAGAGAAATCTTTTGGGTAGTGAAAAAGTTACATAAAAAAAGTAACTTTTATTAGAAAAAAATCATACTTCAAATACTCACAAAGACTATAACTTCTTTCCATGAGCATGGACATAATTTCTGCAACAGTGAATAGCTGGATCATTTCTTGAGGTTTTAAAATCTTTTGAAGAGCAAGAACATGGTTCTCTTCAGTAGTTGTATTTTTTTATCCTTTTCTTAGTTCACTGTCTTCAGCTCTGAAAACCCTCTGAAAACCTCTCCCTCCAAGCTAGTCACAGTCACAGCAATGAAGAACATTTCTCAGATTTTTGAAGTAGTCTGGTTACCTTAATTTTCATGTATTACAGTAATTTGTATGAAACATTCCTTCTCTCTTCCCTATGAATATACCAATCCAGTGCCTACCACTGGCAACGGAAATCTTCATTTGGCTTCAAGATACACTGAATGAGCTTAAACTAGTAAGTCATATCAAATCAGTAACTACACGTTACTCACCCAAGTGAGGACAAAAGCTGTGGGCTGGATGTGCAGTATTTCTTGAGGAAATAGACTAAAGAACAAATAAATATTAATGGGACATATAAGAATGAGCAAAATTGCATTTGCTGGTACTTGTCCCTGCTTTCTTTAGTGTTGTGCTTCCATTTAGAAAACTTCTCCAGATTTCTCACTATGCTTTCTGCATGCCAACCGTATATCTTGAAATGGTAGAAATCCAACTTTGACATGAAATGGAGTTCACCCTGGTCCACAGTATGACTTGCTCTTTCTTTCTAGAGCCAAAATTGAAAACAATTGTTAGGCCTTTCAGTGGAAGACCTTTGAGCCTGAGAATAAAAGATATTATTTAGTTCTGAAAATATGTGATATATCTTTCTCTAGTTTATTAATGGATATTGAAGTCCATGAAAATTTTAGTTTTGGATATTCTGGAAATGTCTGTCCTCTCTGTTGTAAAGTTATGATCTAGTTCAGAGATGTTTGTAGCAATAAATGCTCTTCTTTTGGCAGTTGTAGAAAGAATATCCTCTGCATCCTCTCAAGCCAGTTACCTGTACATCATCATCCCTATGGTTTTATTCATAGTGCTGGAAATGAACCCTAATCTTTTTACCTCTAGTTTTCTTTCTGCTGTTTGTCAGTCCATTTAGATATTGTATATTGTATGCTTGTGTGAAAAAATAGATTATATCTGGCCAGTTAAAGGCTGCTTAGTCCAGCTTGTGCTTAAATGAATTCAGAACCTTGTGAACTGTCAAAGCAAGTGTCAAGAGATGATGGAGGCTTAAAGTAGTTTCTACTAGCAATAACACTAATAATGTAATTTACGGAAGAGGAAAGTAAGAAAAAAATTGTTTTTACAATTTTCCTTCTCCTCTGCTGAGAACAGTTATTTTTGAAGGGGATGTAACACGTATCTTTATGTGAAGCGCATTTAACCTTATGACTGCAAATGCATTACTTGAAATAGGAATGAACTCCACCCTAGCTGAGGACAATTAGAACAGGAGAGAAAATGAAAGCCTTTAGCAGATGAAAGTGAAAATGTATTCCTTTATCAAAGCCAGAGACTAAAGAATTTAACTTCAGAGGGGATGTGTTATTAGGCAGAGAGGACAATTCAGAATCAGCTTTTCAGTAAGCCTTGGAAGACACTAGTTTAATGAAAGTTAAACTCTCAAAAACCAAAAAGGATATTTAGGCTTCTTCACCATAAACTGAATCATGGTAATTAAATTAGATCCTTTCCTGCAAATGGACTTTTTTAAGCATAGAACAGCATTTCAGATCAGAAGCTCAAGGGCATCTGGGAATGTGATCAAAATCTCAGCATGAATATCCAGTTAGAGTATTTTATAATATATAAACTACAGCATCATCAAACTCTATAATCATTACAAAAAAATTAAAAAATTACTAGCAATCTTATAGCTCAGTTCTCTTCTTCCTTTGATTTCTAACAGTTGACAGGATCAGCCCACCCTTAAGAAGTTCAGTTGATCTGGTAGAAGATACTATCTTTACTTACAAATCTTATCTCTCTTGTATTCCTTGAATATGGCATCTACAATTCAGCCACTGTTCTCTAATTATTTCAGTTCCTAACCGAAGTATGAATGGGCATTTAATTTCTGGGCTGACTTCTCTAGTCCTGCTTTTATCAGTTTTATTTCCAAAGAATGGGTGTGAAAGAAGTGAATTGATACAAATTTCTACCTTGTGTCCTATTTGAAACAACATTTTTACTGTGGTTACTGAAAGGAAAGTTAGTAAATATTTAAGTTTAGGCCATCACATCTTATTATAGTGTCATCAATGTCACAAGAGAATACTGAAGGAATAAAACAGAAACCATGGCTGCAGCACTGAATGTGTTTTGGAAAGAGACATTTGAAAATGCAAGGATTTTCATCTTTTACCAAAACCAATGTAATAATATTCAAAAATTGAACAAAACTATATCACAAAATTGGACTTAAAAGGTAAATAACTGCATTGCAGTTATTTATATATAATATATATATATATAATGTATATCTTACATTGCATTTATGTAAGAAAGACTTCCAGTCTGTTTCCCTGGACTTTGAGAGGCTTATATTGTGCTTGCATTGTGAAATAATTTCTTAGTCACTCAGAAAACACTAAAATACCCTACTGAAATGTCTTACAACCAGTCCTGCTTCATTTATATTAATATTTCAGTATACTAATTTTCAGGAGAAAAGTTTAGCCTCTAATGTATGCGTGGTACATGCTTGTAATATTTCCTCAGGATGTGAGCAAAATACAAAAATAAATTAACTGCATTAAGAAACAATGAACAAAGTACTTCAATTTATTTGAAATTACTCTTTTGCTAAAAAAATAGACTAATGAGGTTTAAATCTTCACTGAAATCATGAAATGTTCTGCAATTTAATTGTTAGTGAAAAAACCTCATGTACTAAGAACCAGGAAAACAAGAAAATTAGAAAATCTCATTGAAGTGAGAGATGTTTATCAACAGAAAGGAAAAAGCACAAAACCCCAGCAATAATTTAGAAAATGATAACATAGTATCATTTCACAGGGAATATCTTTTTTGTTATGGGACCCATGTGAAATCTAGAGATAATACAGGATATGAAGAAGACAAGAAAAAGTTATTTTTGTTTTAGATTTTTTATTTGTGCATCAATTGTAGATCAATATGTATAATTAATGTATGTGTGCAGTCAGATATTAAACAGGGAAGGTCAAACGTCAGATTCCTCACCACGAACTTCAAAACAGCATTAAGCCTTATGATTCTTCAGGTTCAGTAAAATATTTCCAAATTGCAACTTTTTGGAGAAGCCTTCATTTCTCTTGTCCAGTCATATGTCCCATTGCATCTTATTCTGAGCTTGGGTGAGATGTGGGCATCCTCTTCTTGTGCCCTGTTTTCTATGGAAGGAAATCTAAGGCCAGGGCCTAGAGGAGATCTACTGTCAGCATTGTTTGGGTCTCTGATTTGGATGACGGAAGGACTTGGACTTGTATATGCTTCATAGACTTTTTCCTATAATTCATTGAGAAAATTAGCTATAATTTTACGGATAAACATGATGCAGCACAGCATGCATGCTTAACTTGTTCCTGTCTTGAAGCTCTTAGAAAATACAGCTCTGTAGGGTGTATGGAAGAGAGGTATGGCAGTGAGATGAGATAGGGCTCTAGCATTGTCTCAGAGGCCCATAGCTATACTTTAGAAACTCCTTTTCCAGATCTGAGCCATCGTGAGTCAAGCTTTTAGTTTAAAATACATTAATGTGATATTTAAAACAGTATGCTGGGTTTTTTATTATTTACCTAATGTGGTTTCATCTTTTAAATATGCATATTTTCCAGCTTTGCTCTTCAACTACAAAATATATGTATTTTTCTCTCACTTGAGCCTCCCAGATTATCACAAATCTCTGGGAATTTACACTTTCAGGACAAGTGCTAAGTCTCTGAAACTCACAATAAGAACAGTAAGAACTAACAGTTCTAGAAAACCTTTGTACAGAAGATCGGGTATGCAGCTTGCACTGTATGACAAATGGCTAGGTGTTGGCTGGTGCTATGTTGTCATGGACAAAGGCACGACAGAATATTGTTCTTTTTCAGTAAGCGAACAAGCCCCCTTTATTGTTTACACCTCTGCTTTTATATCATACTTTAGCATATATGTCTTTTGCTCATTGGACAAAACCCTTGTTTACTCACATAAGTCTTTATTGTTATTGGTACTTAGCAGTCTTTCACATGCTCTCTGCAAACTTGCAAAATATCTTACTGCTGTCCGCTTCTTTGGTGCTCAGCTTTCTCACAGTTGCTTACTTTGACTTCTCAAGGGCAGAGCTGTAGTTCTTCAAGATCAAGGCTGCCAGCAGCCCAGTTACCATCCATAGCTAGGAACATGTACCGTTCTACAAATCATGTATTATATTGTTATATTTTAATTACAGTGTTTATTGCTGTTGACTCTCTCAATCTATGCCTGTCACTTGAATATGCAAGACATACATGTATAAGCTTTGAAGTTTTGTATTGATACAGTAACTTGAAAATTTTCCCCTGCATTCTAACTTTAATTGGATATTGTCAGCTTAATAACACAGATCACATGTGCTTGAGTCTGCTTGTTGCTTATCTGTGAAGATAGCAAATGCAAAGCTGAGAACATGATTTGCCCTGTCTAGCCATTTTATAACTCATGAGGTTCAGTGGCTGGATCATAGGTGTTAGTATCTGTCTTCTGTTAGAAGGAGACAGATATTTTTTCCCTCTCTATCTTGTACATTACTGTCGTGGTTTTACCACTAAAAATCGTCGTACTGACAAGAGATGTCCGAGAGAAGCCACACACACCCAAAAAGAAAACACACAAGTAACACAGTTTATTTCACACACACAGAAACCTGACAATAAAGTGCAAAAAACCAGACAAATTAAGCTTTCCCAGGGCCCATGTTGGGATGGGAACGCTCTGGAATAGTGCTGGTCTCTCTCTGTTGAGGGTTCCAGAAGAGACGCCAGGATAATTAGAGAAGGCCCGCGACCGACCTGAGGACATACAGCAGCATGAGCCTCCACTCGGCTTTCTGAAAAAAAAACACTCAGACAGTTAGAAACCGCGAGCCCCCCTCCCCACTCCCTTCTCAATCCCGGGAAAGGAATTTCAGTGCTGATGGAAAGATGTGGCCTTTAAACCCGGGCTATGGCCGTGGAAAATCGCTAATCTGCCCGCCCAGGAAAAATACCACAAGAAAAAAACGCGACCCCCAAGGAAGTGGTCCACCCCCAGGAAATCACGAGAAAACGCAATTCTGAAAGAGCAGTCCACCCCCCGGAAAATAATCATGAGAAAACGTGATCCTGAAGAAAAGAAGCAGTTCACCCCCCTTGGAAAACCACACTGTGCTGTAGCTGCCATGTCGCTAGCCCATCTGCGTGCGGGGACGGGGAACGATGCTGCCACTACGATGCTCCATGCCGAAAAGAGAGAAAATGGCGTCCGCTCTCGCTTTTTATAGGGGACCCCTCTTTGCGCATGCGCAGATGGCCCCCAGGGGGCCTGCCTTNCCTGTCCCCACCCCCACCCCCCCCGCCCGGGGGGGAAAAACAGCTTTAAATTAACCCATAACAATTACCAGTTCTTTTTTTTCTCATTATCTCAATATCTACTGAGGTCTTACTACTGTAGCATCTGTCATGATCTCAAGATGTCAAATTGTCTTTCAGGCCTCTGTTAAGGTACACCACATTAAATGATGTAGTGGCATATTGCATTGCTAAGCTATGTTTAAAAACTAATTAGGATGCAAACAAGAATGAATGCATAATGGTTTCATTCTAGAGCTGAGCAGAAATTTGACTGCAGTACAGTCAAGCAAATAATTTCAAATGAATAACTGATTTCAATGTCACCTTTTCTGTTTATGAATTATCCAGTAGCCTATTACAGATTTTACTGGTTTGTTAATTTTAACCAATTTGTGCATTTTTAAATGATTGGTTGTTTCTTGAATGCTGTAAATGAACATAGACAGATAATGTGGGCATATTTCTTTTATCTGATGACTCAGATAATGAAAAAGTTCTATGAAAGGTAGAAATTCTGCAAACAGAGGGTGCAAAATATAAGTTCGGCAGATATTTCTGGATATTAATTTTGAAGCCAAGAAAAGTTGAATGGTGAAAGTATGGTAATACTACAGTACTCAACTGCTCTTGAGAAATTGTTCACAAAGCGGTCATAAACAAATGGAAAGGAATTTTGCGTCTGTGTAGGTTTGACTGAAAGTGTCTTTCTACTTTTTGCTCTATGCTAATTCATAACTCAAGCTGCCAAACATTCCCCAGTCATTTTCTGTTAAAGACTGGGACAACAGAGATGTGTCACATGAGAATATTCTAATTATTACTTAATATACAACATATTTTCATCAAGGCACTCACTCCTTTTGTGTTCCAAAACAAGATTGCGGTTGGCTTTTTGAATGGATTCATAGGATAAGTAAAACTGGATAAAAGGCCTTGTTACTTTGTGCATCTCCAACATATCAGGGATTGATCCTCCTCTAATCCTTGCATATATCAGGTCTGTATCTTTGCCTAAGGGATATATACTAAAGGACAACTGCTTTTACCAGGAAGAAATTGGGCCACACAAGCCCCATAAGCATTGACTTCTTTGCTGTATGCATTACCAAAATCAGAGACCTTTTCAGTGCTCATCAAGACTACTCACAGGGTACCACAACCCCTAATTAACAAGGCAGCTGGTGCAGAGTGTTGTTATTGTCATATTTCACTTCATAAAGACGTTAAGCCAAATCTGTATGTCAGTGCAGACTTCTAATTGTACTTTTCATTTGACTTCCAACTTATGTGTATGGGGCAAAGTGTTGACACTTTTTTTTACCCCTGTAAAGTACTTGAAAATATGGTGTCTGTACAACTGCCTCCTTCCTCAATGGGCTGATTTTAAACATAATTGATCTTGGTTTTGAACCAATGTATCTTCATTTCAGGGAGTAACTCAGTTTCAAAAGAGTGGAAAGGAAGAGTCCTTTATATCTTCCAGAAAATTGAAGAATAGCAAATTCTGTGGGTGTAGTAACATTTGCTAAGGAAAGTTCTGAATTTGGAACTGACATATATCATTACTCCTTTTAAAACTGAACATATTGAAGTTATAAAACACATAGAATAATTGAGATTTTTGAGCCATGTAACATAGAGCCAGCTGCCAAATTTCTGGTGCACATGCTAAATACAAATAATTGATGGGGCTTCTAAAACCAGTTAGTGGCTATAGTAGTTTGACTTTTCACTGTCCTGCTGTACAGGTAATATTTTTGTTATATTTAGCTTGTAATTGATAAGAAATGTAGATTGGCAGACAGCACCTTTATCTCTTTTCTCACTGTTAATGACTTTAACAAAATGAAAAATGGTCTTGGCTAACACCTACTCTTTCTAATTCCAAAGCAAGCAGGGACAAGATGCATTAGCATGTTAATAGAACTTTGCATTCTAAGGTTCTGGTTTATCAGATATTAAGAATGCATTAGCAATTCACAAACAGTGATGGACAGGATTTGTTAGCATTCTAATGCTACCTGAAAATATATGGCTATTGTTGTGTCTTGAGTCACAATATCAGTGAAAGAATATTTTAAACATGAGCCTCTCATTTTAGTAAGCTTTCCTTGTAACCTTTGTTGAATAAAACACATTGCAATGTTTTCAGACAATTTTAAGTGTCTTAAAATTGAAATATTATTATAAGGCTCTTCGAAAGGGCCAGATTTTCAGAGATGATCATGTTTAGATTATGTGTCATATCTAATCTAGTGATTAGATCTCTGTATCTAGTCTAGATAACAAGTGTTTAATCAGCATGTAACCATAGTGAAGACAGCCAAAATCACTACCATTTTTTTTAAACAGTAGACCAATTTAATCTTATTATCAACTTACACAATCAGGATTTGGTTTATAATGGTTTCCACATCACTGAGAATACTTCCCAGCTTACAGTCATATATTGTGACTTTGATTCATAAACACGTGGATTAGGCTAAATGAGTCAAGATAGGTGAATTTCAGTTAAATTATATCTGAGGTTCAAAGCTCACTGAAAACACAGTTTTTGGTTGTTTTTTTTTTTTTTTTTTGCTAGTCCTTGTTTTAGCTGTGATGCCTTAGGGGGTATGCTTACGATTTGGGGAATTCACTCTAGCTAGGTAGCTGGATAACTTGTAATATTAAGGGCCAAGAGCAGTCTTTCTTTCACATGTTTGGATTTTCCTATATAGATAAGTGGGATGTTGAGGCAAAATATAGTTAGGCTTCTAGGACTGCCAGGGGCAGGACTGGGGGACTGGGGTGGAGTATAGGTAACAAGGGGCCATCCTGTTGGATGTTTAGGGGACATAGTAGTAAGATGGGCTTCAGTTGGACAGTGTAATTGGTAGGCACTTTGAAGGTTATAAAAATGAAGAAATTGTTATGATTATTCTCTTTGGATCATCGGACATCACCAGGAAAACTGCGCTCTCCCTTCACCTCTGCAAACTGCATGTTTGTCTCATTTCTTATCTCGCCCTATAGGCAACAATTGAATTTCACCTTAATGTTTCAGTTTGACTCACTGAGGGGGTTTGAATATAGGTACATAAAAGTCCTATAGCACATTTCTGTGAAGCTGGCTGGTCTGAAAATTTTGAGTTTTCCAACACTGTAATGGATTATAGTTCTATTTATTCATCTTGGTGCTTGAAGCAAAATTAATAGCTATCTTACATAGAAACAGGCAGATTTATCAATGTGCCTGTGATATTTGCTCTTCTTTATTATTTTTCTTTTTTATATGCTTTTGATTCATAGTTCACCGAAAGCTAGAAGATGATAGACTATCATTTGCACAGATACATGCTACTCTGAAATAGTTTTAATAGGTTTATATTAAGGTGACAGGAAAAAAAAAGACAATATAAAGTATAAGCCTTAGAATAGTTTTTGGTAAAAACAGAAATTTGGATATGAGACACGTTATACCTACTCCCCAAGTAAAGCTCTTGGTGTCTTCTGAAGATATAACTTATTACACAGTACTTCATGTCTATAGAATTAGGATGATACTTAATCTCTTTCATCTGGGTAGTAGTTTTCGGTAGGCATCAGTCTACAAACTCCCACCCCTCAGATTGTGCTGTCCTGGTATGACTGGGTCAATGGGTTTCATGTGAGGACAATGTAGCCATACCTCAAGCATATCCCACCTCCCTAGGTAGCTTCTCCAGCATTTACTGACCTCAATAAGTAGTGTCCTGGTTTTGGACAATATTAGGTTTATCAATGGACAAGAGACGGATAGGGAAGGCAGCAATTTATTAAAGGTTAGATATATGGGGGAATAAATGGGGGTAATTGCCCAATTATGACCAGCAGGGACTCCCTCTGACACACACACACACACACACACACACACACACACACACACACACACACACACACACAGTGTAACCTGAGAAGGGGAGTGGGAAGGGAATATATGTTACACCCTGCCCCGGAAAAGACGGTTCCCAATCCCCTGCACCGGCCATGTGTCACTCAAGAAGGGAGGAGGGGAAAGGACTAGAGGTTACACAGTACCCTCTGGGCAAAGCAGCCCACCCCCAGGCCTCACCGCGGGGAAAGGGGAAGAAACAAACTAACAACCCAGAGGCTGGCACCCGCACACCCCCCCAAAAAATAAAATAAAATGTATCTGTGGAAATGAAGGTGGCAATCCTTCCAGAGACAGTGTGTCTGTGAAGAAGTCGTCCCAGAAAGAGATTCCCTCAGGCTGGGGAAGGTGAAAAGCCGTGGGGCCTCAAGGAACTCTGTGGAGGAGAAGACAGCAGGCAGCAAAAAGTCCAGCAGGTAGGGGGAGGTCCTCAAAAGCCGTATTGAGTAGAGATGCCTTCAGCTTAGAGTTCCCGGGGAAAAAGGAGAGGGAGAGAGTGCTCTCCCACGTAGATATAGTCCCAGCCCCTTCCCAGTATTCCTTGTGGGTCTCCCGGGCTGATGGGAAAAAAAACCTTGGTAACCTGGCTACTCCTCCCAGCCAAAATGTAGGCATAGGAGAAAGAGTTATTTTTTTCCTTTGTCTTCTCCTGTGGGTTTAAGCCAAACCATTACAAGTAGTCATTAGACAGAGCTAATCTAGATCCAGGGGTACTATAGCTGTGTTGTGAAGGAATTATGACAACACTTTATAGGATCTGTAGATTTTTAGGACCTGTTTTCACAGCTCTCTGGGCTAATCAGCTCCATCTGCTCTTGCTGAGTTAACCCTAATTTGAGTGCTAAATAGAATGGCATAGCACACTTGTAATTGAAGGGGGTTTTGTGATGCCCTCCTTGATTTTTCTATAAGGCAACTCAAGCAGCTGTGTTATTGATTTTTCCTCAATGAACTAACAGCAATTTAGAGTGCTGGAAGAGGTGAACCTGCACATTATATGGCATGTGAGGATGGCTCATCTCTGGAATATAAGCAGCACCTCTGTATCTTAATCAATGTAAAGTACTTCTACCAAAGCTCAGTAATCCTACATGTTTGTTGCTGTATGACCTGGGTTAGCATAGAAAAATAAGAGGAAGGATACAGATAAGCACTCTGTGTTATGTACATATGCAGCTCAGGGAAAAAAATGATTAGTGCTATCTCAAGGTGTTGTTTTATGATGTATCTGTATATCAGATATCACTGCTCTCTACAGGGTAGGGTACATTATTTAGTCCTCCACAGCTAACTAACTGTTTTGTATATCAGTGAAGTTACTAGCCTTTGGTTTTATTACAACAGAGCTAGGATACCGCATGTACACTTGGGAATCTCTTCTTGCGATCACCAAGTTTTTTTGTCATAGGTTCCTACCAATAAATTAATGTTCAAGTGGTAAGAAAGTCAGACTCAGAGAAGGAATACTATATTATATATAATACATAGTATTATTTAAAACTTATTAAAATTTTTTAAATTTAACAATCTTATGTTGAAATACTCAGAATTTGTAGTCTGAATAGGAAACCAGTAATTCTTCTTACCATAAAAAATTCATGAAAGAAGACTTTTCTTCCCTCAAGAGGCACTAATAATCATACCCTTCTCTTACTCAGAATTTTTAATCCAGAGTTGTCAAAGCACTGTATAAAGAACTGTAAATTCATTTTTAAAAATTAATTGAAAAGAGGTTGCTGTTTTAAATGATTTAAATTTTCATTTTTTCAGTTGAAACTTTTGATACTTCTTCATAAAAAAAGCTACCTGGAGATGCGCAATCCTGAGTATTGGGTGAGTCAGTGGTTAAGACACTTGCTTAAGATGTAGTTCAGGATTTGTTCAATTTCCCTCAGGCTTGGAAGGGCAGAGATTTGTGTATTTGTAGTAAGCCCTTTTCCAATCATTCAGTGCTAAACATAGTGAAACTCCTAGCTGCAAATAATTAATATGATCAGTTTCAGTCTTCTCATTTTGTTTATGCTTTGTAAATAGACCTTGGATCTCATTAATTTGTTTGCTATTCATTATTGATTGCATGTATCATAAGAACAAATTTCAATTTGTGTGAACAGTGTTTATCAGCTGTATCTGCTGTTCAGTATTATTGCTTTCAGTGATGTGTAGGATTGGTCACTCTAACTCTACAGCTTTGTTTTTCTCCCTTGATTGTCTTTGTCATCAAAATCTGAGGCAAATTGCTGCCTTGGGAGACAAAAGTTAGTGATTGTGGTGTTGTGGTATTAGAATCAAGGAACTCTTGAATAGTGGGAATTGATAGATGATTTCTCAGTGCAAAGCTGGATTGAGACTGTCCAGATCACTGGCAGCAAAGGTGTGCTGTTACCGATCATGTTGTGGGCTGTTGCTCACATTTTCATTTGCTCCTTTTCACACAGGTGGACCCTAAATGGTTGGCTGAAACAAAAAACAATAAGCTTACAAACAGAGCATGACATCACTATAGAATGAGGAAGGGAGGAGAAGGGATAGACAGAGTAAAGGAAGAAGGAAAAAGGAACAGAGGAGGAAAACTATAAACAAAATGGAAGAAGAATTAGCAGTTCTGCTTCTCAACACTCTCCTGTGCAATTGCCTTCTTTTCTTTCCTCTGTTATCCTGTAGACTTGTGGCAACACTTCTATGTTGCTCAAGTACATAGGTTTTATCTGTTCAGGACTTTCAGATAGACTCTCTTAACACTTGAGCAAACAGCATTTATGCTCCTCTTGCATGTATGTGGCATCATCATAAATGATATCCTGTCTCTTATAAATAGAGAATAAAACGGAAGAGGAATTGACTGAGTTTGTTTGAACAAACATAACCAATGCTATCCACATTACTTTTAATTGGAAGCCATTTTTTATTGTTTTTGTATGCCAAGATTATGATTGCACTTCGTCTTTAAAACAAGAAAATTGTTAATGACACTTCTTTACCCTAAGTATTCTCTAGCAGAGGCTCAGGCTTTAAGTCCAGTAAAGTAATTTATTTGAGTGGCACAGCAGCCTGAAGAGCTCCAGCTGTGTGACCTTGGAGAAGGNGTGTGTGTGTGTGTGTGTGTGTGTGTCTGTCTGTCTGTCTGTCTGTCTGTCTGTCTGTCTGTCTGTCAGAGGGAATCCAGGCTGGTCATAATTGGGCAATTACCCCCATTTATTCCCCCATATATCTACCCTTTAATAAATTGCTGCCTTCCCTATCCGTCTCTTGTCCATTGATAAAACCTAATATCGTCCAAAACCAGGACAACCTCCAACGAAGAAATCCCTTACAATCTAAGTTTCCTGCCCTTCATGAGAAAGTTTGGCCTTATAATGATATTAATGTTTGGGGTCTTCTTGTTTTCCATTGGTTTTCTTTGTTGTCTCTACGTGGGCTGTTTCCTCTCTTGTTTCTTCTTTTCTGTTGATTGGGCTATTTGCCTTTCTTGATTCCTTATCTTGTAAGACCAATTGTCTCTTCGGCCTTCTTTTACTTATGTAAATAAAAAGCTCAGGGTATTTAGGTGAAAGTTCACATATGTTGCAGCCTGAGGCTTCAACATATCTAGCTGCCTGGGCTGGGTAAGTTACACTAAACAATTAATTTCCTTTATTTCTTTACATAAACCAAAACAGATAATATCCAATCTCTCTGTTTCATGTCATTGCAAAACTACGTTAAATACTTCACTCTGGAAATTATGCAGAGAGGTTTCTGGAGACAGTTGGTTGATTAGGTCTATTTTGCCAGATTTGCTGTCAACAATGCTGCACTGCTGCATGGATATCCAGACCAGCTTAAGTGCTGTTCAGTTTGCTAATGCTAACCATTTTCCTTTCACTACAATAAATAATGAGTTTTCAGAAACTGGGCTGGCAGAGTACCTGAGAGATAAAGCTGATAAACTCTGAAAATGTCCATCTTCCAAGAGCAATTAATTTTGCAGCTGATCTTTCAGTGTTTCATACTTGCCTGGAGATGGCCAACAATGTTAGGATTTCTATGCCCAAAAGAAGAATGATTATTTGTTTATGTGGTCATAGTTCTACACCTGGTATCTAATTACCTCTTTAAAGGGAGTATAGGAAACTGATAAATCTGTCGCAACTTCAGTGATACTGTCACTGTACTCTCTTTAGTCCCTCCCCTTTTGTTCAGGTAAGCATGTATTGGTGGGAGGGAATGAGCTAGCCCTGACAACATAGTTATTGATCATATATGATTTGCTATGAGAATTTACTTTTCTTATTCCTATTGTGTTTTCTGACTTTACAAAATTTTCTTCTTTAAGAGGACAACAATTTTTAGGGTAAAGATGATATTCTGGCTGATCTACAGTTGTCAAGCATTAAATGACTAGTATAAAGGTAAGGTTGTTCATGCAAGCAGAAAGGAGTTGCTTGTAACTTTGATGGAAGCCTGTCTTCCAGTATCACCACTCTTGACAGTTCTGGCTCAGTTTTCTCTGCTACTCTGAGTCGTCAGTGACAAATCCTTTAAGTACTTTGAGTCGCAAAAGGCATCTTGACTAAAGAAATTAACAGAATGTTAGAGAAAAAATCAAGTGTATCATAAGAAACACTTTGAAAATGCCTGTCATTTGGAGGTATATTCCTAAAGTCTTCAAAGATTAAGTCCCCAGCTTCCATAAAGAAAAGTGTTAGTTTAAGGATCATTGCATTCATTTACCCTACTCAGAGCAAAAAAAAAAAAAAAAAAAAGTGTGCTCCCAAATCTCGGTACTTCAGCAAGTACTGCAATTCTGCTAAGCCCTTTGCAGTTTAGAAATCTTTAGTCATGCTAAAGTGATGCTGGTCTGGCTGTGTCCTGAAGGATGACTTTATTCAGTTTTAGGGTAAAAAAGTAAAAAGAATGAGACTTTTTAATACTTGTATGTTTTTTTTGTCTCTAGCACATGAACCTAAATCTGTTTTTCAGCAAAAGGGCTAATATACTTGATGAATGAGAAGGCTATTATAAAGCTAAATGATATCATAATTATTTTATGTATTTAAATGCATCTCAGCAGCAGGACTGGGATATCTGGCAGCACTAGGAAAAAATGAACTGATGTTAAAGTGGCATGCTTATAGCGGCTTTTCTGTATTTCTGTATTGAATAGAAAACTCTGTTTTGGAAAGCTAACTCTCATGGCTTAATCCCAGACAGCAACTAAGCACAACACAGCTGCTTATTCTCCTTCTCCCTGGTGGAATGGGAGAGAGAATCAGAAGGGCAAAAGTAAGAGAATTCATGGGTTGAGATAAAGACAACTTAATAGGCAAAGCAAAAGCCATGCACACACAAGCATATCAAAACAAGGAATTCATTCACTACTGCCCATGGGTAGCCAGGTGTTCAGTCATTCCCAGGAAAGCAGGGCATACTTAGGAAAACAAACTCCAGGAATCCAAACACTTCTTCTTTTCCCAGCTTTACATGGTGAGCATGACACCATATGATGTGTAATATCCCTTTGGTCAGCTGGAGTCACCGGTTTTGTCTGTGTCCCCTCCGATTTCTTGGGTATCCCCAGCCTGCTTATTGGCGTGAGAAAGAGAAAAGGGCTTGACTCTGTGTAAGCACTGCTCAGCAATAAGTAAATATATCTGTATCATCAGCACTTTCTTCAGCACAGATCCAAAATGTAGCCCTATACTAGCTACTATGAATAAAATTAACTATATCCCAGCCCAAACCTGCACAATCGCACAATGAAATGTTAGTATGTTCCTTTATTCAGAGGATGAAGGTACAAAAAGCAGGTGCCTTGTTCTAGGGTATTCAGAAAATGTTATGGTTTTTGTGGAAAATGTGCTGTGTAGTAAATTGTATTAGTTTCTGGTTTTGTTTTCTTTAAAAATTCATTGCCTATTATTCCTATTTCACTTATTTGTTTTGGGTTACTATGCTACAGTTAATTTTTCATTCTCTTCTTCTCTAGAGGTTACACGGAACCTTTTCTATTTAGTTATTCTTGACTAATATTCCGTCTGCCTATTTGCTTCCGAGAAGTCAACTGTCACACTTTATTTATCTATAGTTATTGCTTTGATGGTTAGGTCTGTGTTAATTTTATAGCAGTGTCTTCACTGCAAATAATCTTGTTCATTTAAAGGAATAAGGTGCCGAATGTAGTACAGTAACATGCTTGTGCACAACAGTCCAATAATCAACATGTTATAATCATTCAAATAAATATGTAGCCCATATTACATTTCTATCCAACACATGCATAATATTAAAAGGATGGAATTTGTTTACTTCATCTTGATGGAACTCCTGAGTTCCATCTGATAGAAGTGTTCAATAATTTAAAGAATGAAGACCTGTGAACCATCCAAAGCCTGGTCTCTTTTGAGACGTAAAAGGAATGAAGTTCTTGAAAGGATGCTTTAAAGTAGCCTGAAGTGCTCTAATATCAATGATTTTTTAATGGGAATTAGGTATTTCCCTCTTGTGAGTTCTATTTGCAACAACTTTCTTTTCTATGTATTGACGAGACAATCTGTTCATCTATAGTGAGGTCCCAACCAAGAGATATGCTATTATTAGGACATACTATGCTCTTATTAGGATATACTCCAAGTCATGACATAATGGTCTTCTTGTGAAATAGAGCCTAATGTCCAAGAAACCTATGAAAACAGATCATCTTTCACATTTTCCTAGAATTTGATGCAAGATAAAGGGTGAGATCTGATTCCTTCTCTAATCTGACTAACCATTTCTGTCAATTCCTTACTAGTACGGGTTTTGAAAAAAGTTAGCTTCTGCCACTAATTTATATATGCCAATGTTATTACAGCATGTCAAAACAGCGAAAAAATATTGAACCCTGGTTTATTTCTTGACACTTATGGAGTCTTTGCCAATAGAAATATGAATCTAAGGTGTAAATTTTTTACTGCCTTTGAGAGTTCTGCCAGATTTTGCCCTATTCAATTTCCTTCCTTTCCTCCCACCTTCCTTTGCTGCTATGACCTTTGAAAAAAGAAGGGGACTTGACACACTGACTGTCTACAGAAGAGAAAATAATTAAGCTGACTACCTGCACCACTGTCGAATGTAGAGAGAGTAAACTGAAGGAGAAAAAAAATTGGAGGAAAAACCCATTTGTTTTTCCTGTGGTCTTTTTCCATCATACTTCTTCTGGACTACATAACAGTCCTTAAAATATCTCCATTTTATCTATTATAAATGGCATGTTATATAATATATTCTTAAAATAGAATGGATATAAGGTTCTGAATTTTTTGATGCATTGCAAAAAGAATCTGCAGTGCCTCATAACATATTCACTTTAGATAAAGTGTTGATAAATATTCAGTGTATTGTACTGTCCTGACATGCATTTTAAATATATGCAAAACCTATTTAAACGATTGGGTATCTGTGCAATTAACAATAGCTGCTACATTAGGTGTAATTCTTGGCTACTAGTAGTGAGGATCACACTGCAGTGTTCCACTAGTGATTTTCAATTAATTCCTAAGTTTTATCTAATTGATTGATGCTACTTGAGTTAGTCTCCAAAGTTGAAAACAAAACAAAACAAAGATAGTGTTCCTCGTATCTCGAAGGAAACACTTCCCCAGAGAAAGGAACCTTCACGACTAGATTGACAGTTGGCGAGAGACTGAGCAGACATAATCTCACATTCTCCACCTTGAGTCAAGATAAAAAGCTTTTCCTAGGTGCCCAGCACGCAGCGACATTCAGCAACTTCAGCCAGCTCTGTTTGCAGCACAAGAACTTGCTCTTCTTGCCATAAAATGGTCAGGCTAAGGTTGACTACTTATTTCTTCATGGAAGCAGCTTCCATCTGGGCTATAGGTTTCTACTGCATAATCTAAGAAACGTTTTCTACTACATGTACAGTGTGGCAGGCTGAAGGGTGAAGACCTAGGCTGTAACGGCATGGCAGGCAGAGCTGGAAGTTTAACTTGTGATCAAGGGCACTTTGATCAGCTGTATGAATATAGTAACAGTAGGTTTATGGATAACAGGTGGGAATGCAGCTGATAACTGAAGGGAAGTGTGGAGCTTCCTCATACCTCACTCTGTCACACTGTATTCTGCCTACCTTTACAAAACACCTCTAAAACCAGCTATACTCTGAGCAAAATCCTGATGTAACTTTGGGAAGCATGAGATAGCAACTTCTGTATGTTAAGCCATGTTCGTAAGTTCTGCCAACTCTGAAGACATGCCTAAACACCATGCTGCCCTGAGCTGTGGCACCTGCCGCCTGCATGTCTTCTTAACACAAATAACTGGGGGGTACACATGGGAACATGTGTTCATGAATCTTCTTAACATCAATTGCACAAAAATTAGTGTTTTTGTAGCCATATCTATTCCTGACACTTGTAGAAACAGTGGGCTTTTTCCAGGCATGTCCCAAGAAAAAGGGCACCGAGGGATTCCTTTGTGGGTCTGCTTGCAGAGCTAAGCTGTTCCCCAGGTGTGGTAGCATGCCGCCAGACACCTGAAGTGGGAGAAGGGGATGGACAACACAGTGAGGGGGGAGGAATCTTGTAACTATTTTATGTCAAAGTGTTATCTGGGAAAGTGCCTTCACAAAACAGACATTGCACAAGGCTCTGCCCCCTTGGATTACTGATGGTTTCTGAAACAGTATCTCTGTCAACAATTGAATATCGACTCTCTTGTGTCTTCTCTTGGGGAAGAAGTTTTTTTGTCTGCCACTATAAAGCTTGGTATTATTTAACACATATGATAATGCTAAATCTGGCATGCTGGTGCGATGTGATCTTTCCCTAACAGTTATAGCTAACAGAATTTCTACTGAATCACTGTTGTCTTAAGTCAGATTTTAATTCTGTGGACAAAATCTTTTGCACAGCCAATTTTTTCTTTGATGTCAACTCTGCATTGGCACAGCATTTGCAAGCATGGAACCAATACATCTACTTACTTTGAATGTTTAGTATAGTAAAGCAATCTCGGCATAGAAAATAAGTGCTGGGATGCAAAGTACAGAATTCCTTGAACCTGAAATCCTCACAGCATGAAACAAAGGTTTGCAGCTACATGTAAGCCACCAAGAATGAGAATCTTGTTTCTTGGGAAGTCTGAGGTCAATCAGTAAGTGGCAAGCTGCTAAAACTATTAGGCAATAAGGTTGACTGCCAAAAGAGTAGCCTGGGACCATTTCTGTGTTATTACAAAAATGTTACTAGTATATTGCTTTCATCCACACACAGACCTACAACATCTGTCTCAGTCATTTCACATATTTTATAGTGTAGTAGAGCATTAAGGCATATGGTAGTAAAATAGTAATTGTTCTACCCATTTTGCTTCTTTTGTTGGGCACTTAGTGTGATTTGCAATGTGTTCTCTAGATCCATAGAAGAAATTTTCCTCTGTGTTTTCTTAGTTGACTGAACTTGTGTTGCTTTTTCTTTCTTTTTTTTTTTTTTTTTTTTTCTTTTTTCACAAGTACTGTGTTTTTCTGTATCAGACTTTAAACCCCATACAAAACAGTTGCAAGAGCAGAGTCTGGTTGGCAGGGGGGCCGAGTTATGCTGTTCAACTGTGAGACACATCATAGAAGTTCTCAGGCTGAAGTTGTTCTTGCTGGGTTTGTGTTGAGGGAGGGAAGTGGTAAAATATTGTTGTCCAGGACACTGATGCTAGGGAGAAGAGGGGCATTTTTATACCGCAGAGCTGCAGAACAGATATACTGTTCTAGGTAGCACTGACTACTGCTGGGAACAACAGAGAAATTGACAGCTTGGAGCTGATGCATCTAGAAGACACTGATTCAGTGGTGGGGCAATTTCTTGAAATTTCATTGTCCTGAAATTCCAAGACACTGATTGGCACAAATATTGTGATACCTGACATGCCTGAATTTGCACCCATCAAAAGTCAGATAAGACAAGGATAAACAAGATACATATGGCTTGCAGAGTGGACATGTATAGATCAAACAGAGGGACAAACAGCGCATGACATATCCTTGGACATAGGATCATGAAAAGCAAAGTTTATAATTTGAAGCATTACTTATACAGCCAAATGGTCCCCAGGAAAAAAGACAGGCAAGTGACTTCTGTCCCTGCAGGAACCTGTTGCACATAAAACTGCAGCACAGGCACAGCAAGTAGACATGAGCCATGCGATTAGAACAAGGACAATAGTTCTGTTCAGCGTTCCTGATACCAGGAATATATCTGGCAGCTGCTGCTCACCTGCAGGTCAAATGTGTATACAGTACGTGCTGTACATCTGGAACAGAATGAACCTTTGAGATGGACTAACTGATGATGACCTGCCCTCACAGTAAGCTCCTTGTGTTCAGTAAGCACTGAAGGTCTATTCTGAGTACATTGCTTTGTCAGCTTGCCATGTAAGTATAGAGAGGCCCAGTTTTACAGCATGTGCAACACGAAGTATGTGCACTTACTTGCATGCACGACTTCCTGGAACTAAGACATTGAATTTCAGCTTCTTTTGTTCCTTTCTACACCAATATAGTAAAATTGCCCCAAGGTGCAACTGTGATTGTCCTTGTGCAAATTATGTTAGGAATTTTAATTTGCTTAAAAGTTATGCACTTCAGCAAAGAAAACAAACTTCCACACTTGTGAAAGTAATTAGCATGTAATATGTTACAAGGTAGCATATGTTACAAGATTAGCAAGGTAGTTTGTTGAGGACTCACAAATTCTTCATGTGCTGATGTGTCTTACAGTCCTCACAACTTCTGCATGACATCAACTTAAACATACAAAGTGCTGTGTTAGTGAAAGGGGTCAGTTAATTTGAAGACATTTACTTGTTATCCAGCACTCCTCTTTCAAAGCAGGCAAAGAGTATTTGTTTAATAGAATGGAGAATTCCTTATCCCTTATGAATAATATTTAAATGGAATTGAATCCTTAATGGAGGATGCTATGAAAAGATCAACAGAAGACAGTTTTAAAAGCAAAGGGAGGTTGTTTGGCAGACAGAGCACTGAAGTCATATCTGATAATGTCTTTCTAAAGCAAAACCACAAAACCAACTAGCAACCTCACAAATCTGTGAAAACTATTTAATTGTATTGAAATATTCTAGTTTCTTTTTCAGAAAATCATGTGTGGATTAGATGGTAAATGATTATAAGGCCAGGCAGTGCTTCATACTGCATCCCTGCTGCTGGGTAGTGATGTTGCTTAGCAACACTTGAACAGGAAGAATTCTCCTAGATTGGCTTGTGTATAATGTCAGTGCAGGTTATATTATGTGTCCAGGGAAGGTCCGTGAGCCCTCTTTTAAGTCTTTCCTTGAAACATGATTTAGTGTGGTATTTCAAGTTTTTTATTTAGCTATTCGTCCATGCTAGATACTTCCGTATTTTTATGGAGACTTATAGGAAACAAAGCTGTCATCCCTTAAGTCTTTACCTGGATAAAACTCCTTCCAAAATTATAGTTACATAAGGATTGTAAAGTATAGCTTCCATTACCTGTGAAATGCTTTGAAAGTTTTAGTGCTAGTCTCTAAATTGATTACTTGCACAGGTCTACCACTCTATTCCAGACTTATTCAATATAATCCAAATTGAACAGAAAACTGGCTGATTGTTAGACAGAGGTCTGTTGTAGATGTTTAGCCATAAACACAGAATATCTAAACCTGAACTCTCAACTGTCTTTCTTAAACCTTCTCTATATCCTGCTTTCTCACTCATTATTAATAATAATAGTCTACTTGTCATGAAGTTCCATTATTTAAGAATATCTTCTTTCTTGGTTCCTTTGTTCATCTGAGGTGTAAGCCTTTTACCTCTGAAATACAGAGGTATTTCAACTTTTATACTGCCCATCCTAAAACTTCTGTCCAAAATATTTATATTCTAAGTATTGTAATGTCTCTTGAGGCTTGACAATTATGATTTAGTCCTCCCCTGTTTACTCAGAAAGTTATCGCATAGATCATCTCTTCACACACATTCTGTGATTGTCACAAACCATTCTCTGACTGTGCCTCTCTCACAACAAATATAACCCCTTCTCTCCACACTGACTCTTAGTTCATGTTCATTCTACATTGTTGATTTCCAACTCCAATTGATTGTCAATTAAGGAATTGCTCTAAGGCGTGTTTTAGTTCAGGACAGGAACACTAGTAGATGTGAAGTTTCTAAATTCGTCAGACTGGTTCATTCATATTAAGGCCACTCAAGAAATGACTAATCCTGAGGTTGCTCTCTGTGTTTGTTTTTTTAAAGCTGACACTGAGGAGCAAAACAAAACTGTTGTGCTATGTGGTGTGGGTGGCAGTAAAGGGATCCCTGCTCTTGTTTCTGTTATTCTCAATTCAGAAAATTAAGTCAGCTGCTTCTGTTTTGACTATTTCTGAGCTGATGACTAAGAGACTGAATATGAGTCAGCAGTGCCCTAGCAGCCAGAAGGGGGACATCAGGCAAAGCATTGCCAGTTGGTCAAGAGGAGTGGATTGTCCTGCTCTGCTCCACACTGGTGTGGCCTCACCTTGAATATTGTGGCAGTTTTGGTCACCACAATATAAGAAAGATATTAAGCTCTCAGAGAGAGTCCAAAGGAGGGTAACCAAGGTGAAGGGCCTTGAGGGGAAGCTGTATGAGGAGTGGCTGAGTTCACTTGGTCTGTTCTGCCTGAAGAGGAAGACACTGAGGGGAAAGCTCATTGCAGTCTACAGCTTCCTCATGAGGGGAAGAGGAGGGGCAGACTCTGATCTCTTTTCTGACCAGTGAGATGACCCAAGGGAATGGCCTGAAGTTGTTTCATGGAAGGTTTAGATTGGATATTAGAAAAAGATTCTTCACCCAGAGGAGGATTGGGCACTGGAACAGGGTCCTAGTGAAATGGTCACAGCATCAAGAGTTCAAGAAACATTTGGGCATCACTCTCAGGCACATGGTGTGACTCTTGGGGATGGTTCTGTGCAGGACTAAGGGTTGGACTGTATGATCTTTGTAGGTCCTTCCAACTCAGCATATTTTGTGACTGTGAGACAGCTGGGATTGTTTAGTCTTGAGAACTCAGAGGGGACCTTATAAATTTATATAAATGCCTGATGGGGAAAAGTAAAGTAAGCAGGGCCAGAGTGTCCTCAGTGGTATTCAGTTAAAGGACAAGAGGTAAAGGTGAAAAAAATTTAAAGATATTATCTTTAAACAGAAGAAACAACTTTTTTTTTTTTTTTTTTTTTTTTAACAGTGGAGAGCAGCTTGCTCTAGATGACGTGCTTTGATCCTGGAATGGGACTAGATGATCTCTAGAGGTCCCTTCCAACCTGAGTGATTTGTGTCCTTCTGGATTTCTGCTCAGAAAGGCAGCCCATAACAATTAAAAATGTGAAAAGCAAAACCAAAAACTCCCAAGAGCTCTGAGTGTGTTTTTGTTTTCTTTTTCCATGCCATGTGTGTAGTTTGCTAATAAACTTTGTGAGCCTTCTTTTTGGACTGTTTTGGCTTTTGCCATTCTTTATTGACCGTGGGCACACCTACAAGTCTTCCATGGAGGAATGGGATGCAACATTTTTACTGGTCTTTTCTTCAGAAGTTTTTTCCCATACTCTGTGAGCAAAAATGAATGCAGAGACCATGGCTTATTGGTGAGAGGAGTAAGGTATAGTCCAGAAAGAATCACAGAACAGTTGCTGTGTTGAGCTACACAGCTGAAAAACCCCACATGAATACATGTGCTGGGGAGAGTCTCTGGGGCAAGGTAGACACCATGTTATCAGTAAATCACTGAGATGTTTAAACTCTCAGATAAATATTGGTCTAGCTGCTGACCTCCACTGGGACCTGGGAGCAGAAAAGAGGCTGGATCCTAGTATGAGACTGGGAGGAGAGGTTTATCAGACTGCAAGTGATGTGTTTGTTACAGATGAATAACAGGCAGGTTGGGCTGAACTAACGTGGGGTTTTGACCCTGTATACTTCTCACAGTTTCTGAGACATGTTGGCAATGCAGTAACTACTTATTTTAGGTAGCCAAAATTATCCTACTGAAAGAGGCAATAATAGAGATTCAGTTTTGTAATAGTAACTTTTTTTTTTAAAGACTTTGTTCAAGTGAGTGCTTTTGTAGTTTGTTTTTAGAACATAACTGCAACCACAAATTCTCCTGCATTGTTTTCTTTGGAGCTGCTGCTTTTATAATTTATTTCTGAAGTGTTTGTGTTGCATACATCTAGCAAGCAATGCTTTTTTTTGTCTACAGGAGCAAACTTCATGCAGATTTGCTCGCACGATCCGGTCTTTCATTTTCTTAATTTCTGTTTTGTAATGCCTCGCACAGAATCACTGAATTATGCAGGAAATCTTTGATTTTTCTGAAAGCTCAGACCATTATTTCTTGAAAGATAAACCAGAAAGTTGAGTGATATTTTGGCCTTCAGATTCTTTAAAAATCAGTTCAAAGATTTCAGCTGGACTTTGACACCACTTAATGCCAGAGTTGTATTTTCTTGTATCTTAAAGGTTGTAATGCTGTTGAGGAGAGAATAGTATTATAATTTCCATGATTACAACCTCTGCTGCAAAGACTTCTACTATATCTATTAGTTTGCTTATCATAGAGTTTGGTATAATTTCAGTCTTAGAATCTTCTTTGCCTAGTCCGTTTTTTTTGTGCCAGTGCTCTGTTACATTCATAGAATAGAGACAAGTCTTTTGAAAGTGTTGGCCTGAAGGTATATGGAGCACTTTCTTCTTTTTACAGAAATTACTGATAGCCATCCCAAAGGTATAATTTCTCAGAAGGCTGGAATCATCATACCTTGGGCATGCAATCAAGCACAGAAAATAATATGTTCTTTTATGGGTTTTAATTCTTTTGGGGATGTTTGAGAATTCACAGTTTCATAGCTGCTAACTATACTCAGGTAGGACCCTGAGGCCTGACCTATGAGCTCAGCGAAGGGGCTTTACTCTGAAAGTATCCAAGGTTCCAACAATATCCATCCTCTGGATTATTAACGTTCTGTTCTTGTAACACCTTAAGAGAGACTGCAAAGGGGGTACTTTTAATGCTAAACTTTAAACAATAAGTTACTTGGCAAAGATTAAAGGGTAACATTCAACCAAAGTAAAGCATTTCACAAAGCATTGACTTAGCACATGCTAACCCATGCAACTTAACAAGATCCTACCTGTCTGGTCTCAAGCTACCCAAAATATTAAAACAGAAATTAGGAGAAGAAGAAAAAGTAAAGAAAGAGAGAGAAAAAGATAAAACTATAGGGTTAGTCCCATGTAAGTCCAGGTTCTAAAAGCATTGAGAACGCATGTTGCTGTTTTTATTTGCTTTGGCCCCCTATGGCCATCCCCCACCCCCAGGCAGAGCTGGGTCAGGGCCTCTGGGTGTGGTATAGGGCAGTGCTCCCCATGTGCAGTGACTGTCAACTGCTCTGGGGCTGCCCCAGGAGACTTGCAGGGACTGGGGTGTGGGACAGGGCATCACCTCATCTCTGTGAAATTCGATTTGTTCCTTCCTCTCTCCCCCCTCCCACACACTTGAGTTGGTCCAAGCCCATAATTAATATAATAATCCAGTGTCTTACTTTCAATCCAATGTCATCCACTTTCATAATTGCTGTCCTCTCACATTATTTACATAAGGCCACAAGGCAGAAGGTGAATTTTGCAGACTCAGAGCATTAAAAGTATTCTGTTCTTCCTTAGGATGATTTAGAAGTGTTCTTTTTTCCCCACTTCTAAATAAATACTGTAATACAGCTCTTAAATCACTAAGCTGTATGGAACAAAGAGAGCTATAAATAATAGGGAATTTGCATAGGGATTTTGAGGAAGCATTGCTATACATCTGTGTTGTGGGTTGGAGAATGGAAATCGTTCCTCCCCTTCCCCACATCCCCTGCCAGGTGGGGGGAGGGTGTTGGCAGAGGTGGGTGCACTGTGGCAGGCGGCATCCGATGGGCTCTCGCTGGCCTGTGAAAGTCCAGGGGAGAGGGTGTGGGCTTCAGGCCAGGGCGGCCAGAGCCACGGCTCTCCTCTCGGGCGCAGAGCTGGGTTGCTGGGGGAAGCCCCAAGCCCCGAGCGGGGGGCTGCGGTGGCGGCGGTACATGTCAGGCGCGCCCCGCGGGCGGACGCTCCCCTGAAGATGGCAGTCGGTGGAGGCACCCCCGCGGGGGCATTCAGGTCGTTTCCCTCGCCCCAGGGCCAGGTGCCTGGCGCTCCACGCCTTTGCGGCACTGGGAACTCCCCTCTCTGGGCGTCGAGCCCCAGGGTGGGAGCTGAAGGGGCCGCGGAGCTGGGGTGGAGGTTTGAAGACTCGGGCAGCTCGGTGGCACCCACCATGGTGGCGGTGTGTGGTGCCTTCTGGGGGAGGGAGCACGGCACGTGCGGTCGGCCGCAGGGCCTGCCCGCCCACCGCTTCCCTGTTGCCTGTTCCACGGCTGTGCGGTGGCAGTGGCAGGAGCTGCAGCACAGGCGCCCATGCGCCGGCGGCAGTGGCGGCAGCGGCGGCAGCCCAGCAGCGGCAGCCGCGTGGCGCCGGGAGCACCGCCATTAGCGGAAATGCCCTCCCGGCCTGCGTGTCACTTCCGGATGGCCGCGGCATTTCCCATGAGCGACCGTGCACGTGTGGGCTGTGCCCGGGGCAGGGCCCATGGCACTACTTGGCCAATTGCAGGAAAGGCTGGCCCCTGGGGCCCATCTGCGCATGTGCATATCAGGGCCCCCCATAAAAAGTGAGAGCAGACGCCATTTTGTCCTCTTGGAGCTCCAGAGCTCGTGGGGGTAACGTCGCTCCTCGTCGTCGCACCGAGACCAACGTCCGCGCAGAGGATTCTGCGATTCTGCAGCAGCAGCCTGGTGTAGTATTTCCCCTGGGGGTGGACTCTTGCGGGGTTGTGGGTTTTATTTTTCCTTTATTTTTTTTTTCCCTTGTGGTTTTTTTTTCTTCCCAGGGGCGGGTGGACTGGCGATTATCTGCAGCTATTGCCCAGGTTTAAAGACCACATGTCTTTATCAGCACTGAAATCCTTTCCCGGGGGCTGAAGGGAGGGGGAGGGGGGCTCGCGGTTTCTTACTGTCCTGAGTGTTTTTCTTCAGAAAAGCTGAGCGGAGGCTCGCGCTCCTCAGATCGGTCACGGACCTTCTTTAATTATCCCAGCATCTCTTCGGGAGCACAAGAGAGACCAGCACTATTCCAGAGCATTCTCACCCCAACACGGGCCCTGGGAAAGCTTAATTTGTCTGTTTTTTTGCACTTTATTGTCGGATTTTCTGTGTGTGAAATAAACTGTGATATTTGTGTGTTTTCTTTCTTTTTGGGTGTGTGTGTGTGACTTCTCTCGGACATCTCTTGTCAGAATCGCTATTTTAAGTGGTAAAACCACGACAATCTGGTTAATACTTAGTATGTCTTACACCAGGTTATCATGTATTGCACTGAAAAATGCATCAAGTATAGCTAAAAGCTCAAGTTTTTCAATGCTGTATGTCTTGTGTTTATTCATATGCTACCCTGCATCAGATGCTGTTTCTAAGCCTATGGAAAAGTTTTGTTTTCCCAAGAAGCCTCACTGAGAAAACATGGGATGTGATTCAGTTTTGGAAATTCAAAACAAAGAACAAAGTTGACTAATCTGTTTTGGACATGTGCATAGATTTCACTAATAAATTATTTGGTAAGAAATTTGCAAACACATTCAGAAAAGTTTGAAAACAAGAACATATTTTTTCTCATGCGACATCTTGAAACCAGTTCTTCAAAAATACTGTTATCTGAAAGCTTAGGCACCTTCAGAAGGATTTTGATTAGTTTGATTAGTCTTCCTACATACTGAGATCTTTCAGCTTTATTTTCTAAATTGATAATGGTACATTTTTACATATATACATAAAATTACTAAAATTCTAGTTTCTCAGAGGAAATCTCAGTTTACATTTATAGAAACTAAGTAACTGTTATTTAAAGCATTTGCTTTATTAGTACTATATTTTTCAGTTTCAGCAGCATTACTCACCAAATTATATTACAAAGGTATTATAACATGACTGCTGAGTATGAGGGTGGAAGTAAGCTGTCTGTTAAACTCTTCAAGAGAAAATGGGCTAAGCTAATGGCCCTTCCAGAAATGTGTTTGGGAGGAGCAATTAGTACAGTTGTGTACTAATATTAAGACAGTAAAAAACAAATAAATCACTGCTTATTTCTTGGTAAAGGAAATAATAACAAATAAAAAGTAAAAATTTTTTTTACCTCTTTTTCCTAAAATGTTTCCAAAATTATTTTTTCTTCTTTTACTATGACACATACTACATAAAAAAATCCTCCCTAAACCCTGAAATGCTTCACTAAAAACAAAAGCCAAAAACTAAAACTCAAGAGAGACAGAGATGTTAAAATAAATAATGTATAATAGCCATGTAGATATCGATCACATCAGCTAATGACATTTTATCTAATGGACCAACACGACACAATTTGTTGTCCATATAGAGACTTTTATATTGTGTCACTTAGCACAACATAATCCTTTAAGGATTTATTAATTTATTTATTTTTCATTCCCTTCTAGGTACATTTTTGAGTCCTACCAGTTTCAATGAGACAATAAGACAAGTCCATGGAATGGACAAAAATTCTGTTTTTCATAGAACTATGACAGACCAAATGTTATCTCTGTCTGCTGGCTTGTAAAACAAACAAACTAAAAACTCATCATGAAAACTCCAGACCCTGAAATTGAAAACAATCCTGCAAGTGCCATCAGTCATACACTTTGCCTATGTATGTAATGATAGCTGGTCTTGTAAGCATTGGCAGTTAGTTTATAAACCAAATTTGCCACTCAGAGGATTTATGGCTTCAAATTCACATAGCATTACCATGTCTTATCATTCTTGCATATACAATACGGTAAAAAATGGCTTAGATTGTCACTTATTCAACAGATGTGCATTGTGTATTATGCTCAAAGGAAGAATTTATTAAAGCCCTCAGTGGTGGCATATATTTACTTCAATCAAAGCCAGTGGGCACTTTGCCATTCATTTCAATAGAACATCTGGGTAAATACTATGCACTTCTAAAACTCTAATACTGATATATAAAAAGAATCGACATTCTTAAGCTTCTATGAGTGTATACTACTTCTATACTGTATACTATTCAAAAATTAAGCAATTTTAATAATGGGCAGAAGATAGTAAAAACGTCAGTGAGCATCCTGTAAATTCAGATTCAAGTGATAGTTCTGCTAGAGAAATATGATTTCCAAGGCCTCCTGTGAAAATATGCTAGATAATTAAAAGCAAAAAAAAATTCAGGCAAAAACTAGCTTGCTAAAGTTGAAATGAAAATAGAATGCAGAGTTCTAGTAGTCAGCAGGCAAAACACTGACTGCAATTAAAAATATTTTATATTCATGTTAGTAATGTTTCCGTCATCTGGCCTTCAAGAATTAAACAATTACATATGGAAAATTTTAGTTGCTCACCTCATTTTGGTTAGCTTTTATTATTTGGTTAGCTTGGGAAATGCACACAGTGTTCTGGGGCCTTTGTCATACCTATGCTGAATAGGGGTTAAAATCAAGAAGTGTGACTGTTTCTTTTGCTTTCAGCAGGTCATACTGTGTACTTTGATAACATTTTGAAAAATCGGACACAAACTGGAGTGAAAAAACCCATACTTGTACCTTCAGCAAGCCTGACAATTCAATTCTGATAACGCAGTAGAGATTTATCAATATTTGCTCATCGAATAAATTTTGGCTACAATCCGCTAGATACTTTTAAAGAAGAAATGATAATGACCCCATTCTGAAATTAGGTAATGGGAGCAGATTTCATTTAAATTGTATGTGGCAGGGGTCATTTGACTGTTATCTGGTAGTATATAATCTATGGATAAAAATGCAATTTCCAGGTTATTAAAATGTTAAAAGGTCATACTTCAGTAACTGAAGAGTTATTAAAAAATTTTTGAGAGGACACTGTATATCAGTGCTGATGACAATAAAAGAGAGAGAACTGTTTAAAAGAGGAATGCTCTTTGCCCTCCTAGAACTGGAGTTCCTGCCTTCTCTAATCTTGCCTTATATCCATTGAGAAGCATTGTAGTCTGTATTTCCTTCTTAGAAATGAAACTACTGATGCATAGAATTATTATTTTTTTAAATCCATAACTGTTTTATTAAGTTCAGAAATTATTTTTTCGGCTTATGATTTCTTTAAAAGTAAAACATAGAGCAGTAAAGCAAAATTTCAAATTCATAATATCTATCTGTTTTATTTACCCAAGGAATTTCCTTTAAATCATATTGATATTTCTAAAGAAGACACTTTAATTTATTGGCTAGTAAAATGAAATTAAAATATTAAACAGAATATGAACTGTTTTTATAGAAATCATCAGAAATGACCTTGAAAGCCAAGGGCAGACTGCCATATTCTACATCTATTACAATTAATGCATTCATTTTCTTAAAGCAAATATTAGGAGGCATTAGATAAGAATATTTTACGATAATGGTCTCTGAAGTGCAGAGAAGATGTACACGTATTCCAAGGTTTGTTTTAGGATTTAATAAAGTGTTGAGTTGATATTCTGTCTGTAAGTGACCCAGAATGTGAAAATGCCCTCTTCTTGCCATGTTCAGGTCAGTAAACCAATGCAGAAAGTTAGAGAGGGAACCTGATGTCACCTGATGGCCTAATCTTTTTCAGTTGAGAAAAGTCATAGAATGGCTACCCTTTTCTGCTTAGGGGATCAATCAGCAGGAGGCCGTGGTGGGTACTGTGAATATGTTTACACAGACAAGCTAAAAGGTTCCACAATGAAAGGTCATTTTTAGCACTCAGCCTGTGCATTCAAATCACACTGGCTCCAAGCATTATGTCAAATGATTTTCTAGTGCTAACACCGATGTGCTTGACTGACATGTTCAGTGCTCTACTAAGCTGAGATAAATGGCACTACTGCTGTTTCAGTTAACATCCACTTTATGAGCTTTGTTTGTGCAAAAGCATGGGGACCTTAAAACTTTTTCTTGTTCTAACTGGCTAATGAGAGAAGCCAATTCTTAGGGGATTATGTGGAGAACCTTGGAGCAATACTGACAAATCCACTTCCAAATCTCAAAAGATAGTTTGCCTTCCACTGGCAACATGTCTTTGAAAGAGGTGAAGTTCTCCTAGAAAGCTTACTGAATTTTGCCTTTGAGGCAAAAATTCCCCATAGAAAGAAATATCCAACTATGGAGTATAGCTATAGTCTCCCCTGAGACACTAAACCCCAGAAGAAGGCTAAGTAACTATGACATGGGACAGCGAGGCAGTGAAAAGAGAGGTGTTACTACCTCATTAGCTTCAGGTATCTACAGGAAGGCTGTAGATAATCAGGTTGTTCTGGATAAAGTCATGGGCTTAATCACTGAGATTTTTGGTGAACAGAGGCTTAGAATCTGGATATTTGGACAGGAAAAAGAGAAGATAGAAGCATAGAAGGTGCTTGTGGGAAGTTCTAGTCTTGAGCACTCCCATACAGTTTACAATTGCAGTTAGGGTGGCAGTGGAGGAATATTAGGATGTGTTTCGTTTGGGAGTGATAAGGCTTGCCCAGCATGGAAAAGTTGTGATGGATCTAAGTTTCTCCAGCAGTGTGGCCACCTACACATGATAATTAGCAGAAGAGAAAATGCCTCATCTTTTATTTTTCTGCTTTCTTTTTCTCTTTTTTTATATGTTTCTGTATTAAAGGACATCAGAAATAAGAGTCTGAGCTACTTTAATATTTTTTTTCACCCAAAGGGACAAATACTGTTTTTTACCCATTTAATGCACCTAAAATGAAAGTTTTATCAATGAAAATTTCCATGCAATCAAGGTGAAAGTGGAATATTGCTGAAATGAAATAATATTTTACAGTTCACAGATTTCTAAATTTTAAAAGGTTAAGATATTCAAAATTATATTCAGTTGAAGCTAAGCCAGAAATAATTTGAAACGTGTTCCTAATGCATTTAACTATTTGATGGGGTAGCAGAATTCTTCTTCATTTCTAATTTTTTTTGTTTATGGGATGTCTAAAGGTAAATAACCAGGTTTGTCAATTTCTTTGTGTTTGACATTTTGGAGGTCTAACATGCCTTGTAGTCATGCCTTTACTTGTTTTGATTTTAGTAGGTCAAGGCTGCAGTTTTTAGACAGCATGAAGTTTCTAGTGAGGATTCTCTTTATATATAGCAGATATCAGAGTCAGGCTGTGGAGTGGGCTGTTGTGTAGAGTGAAGATTATGTCTTTAGCAGTATTTGGACAAGAGCTGCTTGTTAGTAGTCAGATTCATTGAGGTCTCCAGAGGTCATCTAATCCAGTCTCCTTTGACAATGCTTATGGTAAAACCCCCCAGCAAGCAATTAAACAAAAGTGGTTTCTTTATTTCAAATTGGAATTTCCCATCTAGCATTTCATGCCTGTTTCCTCTCCGCTTTTCACAATGAACCTCTGGGGAGAGCTTTGCCTTCTCTCTTTACCTTCTCACTAGGTAGCTGTACAAAAAGATACAATCTCCCTAGAGCCTTCCAATTTTTAAGGATGAATAAACACAACTCCTTCAGCCACATGTCACATATTCCTCGACTTAATACACTGTGTGAAGGTCGTTGGAGAACTGCTCTCATAAATGCCACACACAGGGGAATAAGTACTCCCCTGACTTGCTCTCAGTGCCCAGGATGCAATTTGCCTTACTGGTGGTGATGGCACAGTGCTGATTCATGTTTAGTTTCTGTTTTCCAGGCCCTCCAAGTCCTTTCAGCCAAGATGTTCTACAGCCTCTATTGTTACATAGAACTACTACAAGATGCAATACTTTGCCTTTATTGAGTTTCATGAGGTTCCTCTCAGCCCACTTCTCCAGTCTGCCCAGGTTTATCTGAATTTCGTGAATTCCTTCTCAATTTGGTATTATCAGGAACACTTTCGAGAGTTCACTCTCTCCCATTGTCAGGCGTTCGGCTATGTTTCACAACTTGGCACAATAAGGTAGTCACACCTACGTCTTGTGCTATACAAATAAGTGCATACTGATGGCAACAGTATGCTAAAAGCTGTTACACTGAAGTATGTAAATAATTTTTGTTTTGCATTAAAATAAACTATTCTAGAGTCTATTACATTACAAGACTTCATCCTAATCACAAATAACAAGAAATTTTACATGAATATATTAAAATATTATGAAAGAGATAATTGGGACAATTTCTCCATGGATGCAGGGGAAACTTAAACATTTATGCTTTAATGAAGGTGTTGACCACTTTAATCCTTTTAGAGTGAATTTGTTGTTCCTATATATGTGAGCCATTCACCTCAATGATAACACTTGTTAACTAAGTGCTCTATCTGAGCAATCAAATCATACATCACTGTTTTAAAGGGACTTTCAGTTCTTTTCTATTAATAAGATTAAATTGTTAATGTCATTCAGCATTTAATGTATATTCCAGTATCTCTAACTTTCTTTCATTCAACGTGTGATTTGGTTGGATCTTGACCTAGCTGTGTAGGCAAGGTAATGTGAGGCAAGGCTCCTCAGAGGCACAGCATATATTAGCTTAAATACAATTATATTTTAACAAGATTGTATGGTTTCTTTTCAGCTAGGACAGAGGTTCATTCATTGTATCCCAACCTGTGTATTAATAACTCCTTGTACAGAGCAGTAATGGCAAAAACACTGTCCATTGCCCCAGACCACAAAGAAACTGATTCTGGTGAGAGATCCTAAGGAAAAGAACGAATTACCATTGGGGGCGGCTCCTTATGTGCTTTCCTCTCTGTTTAGGAAATTTCTGATTAGGCAAGTATGACAGATTTATCCTAGAGAAGCCTACTTACTTCAGTGGAGATTTAGCCCTCATTTATATAGAATTTCCTTTTATTGAATCTTGCTAAGTCTCAGTAATGTTTGTTCACAGGCAGTTTGATCTAGGAGTGTGATTTCATTTTATTATTTCCAGTTGTGCTATCATACATTTTAAGTACAGTAGATTTTTTTGTACAGTAACAAGAAAGTTAAAGCCTTCTTGAACAATACAGTGCTTTGTGAGCTGCCTCCAGGGAGCCACTGCACTGAAGGAATTCATTGTGCCTTTGTGATTTGTAACAAGACAAAAACCATAAAGCTTCTTGACAATGCTTGCAAATTATCAAAGCAAAAAAATGTCTGATCCATTCTGTGAGCAAGGGCTGCAGTAGTCTCATAGGGGTTGTACTCAATGTCAAAGAAAGAGACTGGAATATTGACTATGTCCTAGAAGGTGTTGAAAACTTTCCACATATTGGGCCACCTCTCTAATGACTGTCGACTTTAATCACTGATGTAGCAGTCTCTTGGCTTAGTTGAGTAGGGGCTTAAAAGACAGCTTCAAAGAAAAGAGAAGTTATAGCCCAAAGGTAACCACGATGAAGCGGTTTTGCTTCAAGTGGGAGCAGCAAACATGCAGAAAGGTTTTATATAAGCCAAAAAATCCTTACATTTTATTGAAAAGATGAAGGACTTCTTTTTTCCTGATCTAAAATAGTGACATGATCCCCATCTCTTTGAATTTCCAGTCGACATTTGATACTTTGCCCTTCAGAAATTACACTTATCAAGGAACTTAGAGCCAGAGATAAAAGGTTTAAAAGAACTGTCTCTAGGGAATTACTACCTGGAGGGAAGTTATCATTAAAACTCTGTAAGGTCACTATAAGAATAGATTTTTTTTTTAACTTCTTGAAATATTTAAGGTTTATACCCATGTCGTGCATAATAAGCTTTGGTATGGTCCTTCCTCAAATGAAGGAAGTATTGCAGATTTAACTCATCTATTGCAGAGTAGAGAAGCATAGTATATAAAAAATGAATTTTGTAAATTTTTGTCTGTTATCCAGAGCATAATTCTGGGTAGTGCCTGAACATTGATCCCATGTTACTTTAGGCTCTGCAAATGACTAAAAGCAAAGATGTTATATGGAGTGACTGCTCCATGCAGTAGAAGAAAAGAAGCCTTGTATCTGGATTGAACTCTCAGGGTTTTAAGCTCTCACTTTCCTGTTTGTGTTTTTATGTCATATGAATTATATTCATACTGTACACATACATACATATGTACATACATGTAATTGCACACATGCATTCAATTACATTTGTAAGTGATAAGAATAATGTAATAACAGTTTTATTCTGTATGACAGAGTCCTGATCTGTAACTGGGACTGCTCCAGTTCAAGCACAGACTCCTGGCAGGTCTCCAGGGTTTTTAGCTTTTCAAGATCTGGTTACCATTTAGCTTCTGCTGGTTTTGATCAACTCAAGGCTCTTTTTCATAAATACCATATAAACACTGGATAAGACAGGCCTTGGTTTTAAGGTTCTGGGTAGAGGTCTTGAACTAGGATTTACCCATGTGCAATAGATTGTCCTGTGGATCAAGGTGCACATTTACGACTTAGGAAAACAATAAGCAATAGTTCTGGTCATCATATTTCAATTCTTCTGTGTTGCTACTTTAGAGCCTCTGAATCCTACCCCATGTTCACACATATTTAACTATTGCAGAGATAACCTAACATTAAGCTTTTATTCCTGAATTTATGACTTTTCTCCCTAGATTTCAAAAAGTCTAGAGCCTATATGAAATAACTGTCTTTCTTTAAACTCTAAAATTAATCACATCATCTGAGTACCAACATTGGTTAAAGACTACATGCTTTCAGGACTTCACAGGGCTGGTTTGAAATATTTGGATGTAACATGTTAAAATCTCAAACAGGAAACTAGCCATAGCTGTCAGTCAGATACGTGACAAATAAAGGCATGTGCCTTTATATGAATCTTCAGACACTGGCTTTAAAACAACTACTACTACATTGTGCAGTTATAAAGGTGCAATTGTAACAAAACAAACAACAAAAAAAGAGAGGATAACTTGTTCTCCTTTTTGTGAAAGACAAACACAAGCTTGCAAAGTGGTTGTTGTTAGTTTGGTCAGAGTTCATATTTTAGTAAGTAGAGCACTTCTGAAAGAGCAAAGATCCAAGCTTTTCTAAAGAGATAGCTCATCATATGGGTAAACATGGCTGTGCTGTCTGCCTCCTGAGATGAATCGTCTCTTCAGCTTTCCACCAGCTGTACTCACTTGCTATCAGTAGAGAGCTGTTGTTGTTGTAGGAAAAGATGGTAGAACCTTACATAATAATATACGTGTTTTACAGCTTTGGAATGCTTTGATGCACTGTAACGTCTGGAAAACGTATAAAGGATTTCTGCTACTATTATTCTAATCAAATCCTCTTGTATTATGAGCTTACATGCTGGTACATAAAAGACATCATTTATTAGGAAACAGAAGGGAAAACCTAATTTTTATGTAAGAAAAAACATTAATAAAAAGTGCTTAGTGAAACTCTCAGTATTGCTATAAGGGTATAATGGCTAGTTTGAGTGTTTTTTTTACATTACTGCTTGCAATGTATTATTTGGGATATTCTGACAAGTATTAGGTGTTAAAATCTGCTTAACGCTAGCTGGACAAACAGAATTCATGTTCCAATATGAAATGAAAATGACAATTGTTCCTGGGATGCAGTAAAAGAGAAGAGAATATATAATTTTAAGTGTGTAAAGCAGAACTGTTGAAGAATAATCCTGTATTTCAATTTGTGAATCAGGATGGAGCAAGGACAAGAGATGTTTGTAACAGTAGTTCCTTGAATATAAATCACACAAGATTTGTGCTGTGTATCAGGCAAAAAACAAATGTCATCTTGAATCTCAGAGCAATGTGTTGTTGGCTATTATATGACTACTTTCTTCCTCGAATTCTGAATGATGGTTTGTTGGCTTTTTTTTTCAGAACAGAACAATTTCTTGTTTTCTAACTAGTCTCTATATTACTAGTAATTTTTTTTTCTAGTGATGTCTTCAGCAGTACAATTGTTGCCGTCAGGCCTCGG
>VYZS01041883.1:0-12362 GCA_013400695.1 Neodrepanis coruscans | reverse complement strand
TAATTCTGTGATTCTGTGAAGGGTTGCTGATGAACATGTGGGCCCAAAGTGAGCCCTTGCTCTGAAGGTCTCACCCTATCCAGGGAAGCAGAGACAGCTCTCTGAAGCCTAGTAGCTTCATTTGTTTTTCCAAAATGTGCAAATGACAGCTTTATTCCTAACATGCTTTCACCTCTTTTCTCCCCACTGTGTCAAGAACTTGAAGAGCTAGCTCCCTATGGACCTTCCGACTTCAGAGCCAGCTGCCAACTGGAAATGCAGAGAGAGAATGCAGGAAATTCGAAGTTCTTGTGAACTTCAATTCCATTACTCACTAAGGAATCTTCCTGCACATTACCATTACTACATAAAAACTTACTGTGGCAATGGCTCGGCCCACACGAACAATTCCAAAATCATTTGGATCCAGGAACTTGTTTCCATACACATAGATGCCAGACGCAGCTGCTGTCAATGAGGCAAGTTTCAAAGCCCTTCGTGCCATGACTGCTGAACCCTGCCGAGACACAAAACAGCAACTGTAACATCAAATAAGAACTAAGTGATCTGATGCCTACAGCCCCCAAGGACCTGACAATCCAAGTTTTAATTGTTACTTTCCTAATGACACGTTGCTAGTACTGCCCCCTGCCAAGAGCTCAAGCAAGCACCCATCAACTGAACTAAACTGTTCATTGCTATTCCTAACTCAGCAGTGTCTACTGGCCATAAATCCAGAAGTAACCCACTCCTAGATCTTGTGCATCCACAACAAAATATTTTTTCAGAGTCTCAAAAGCTTTTCAAGGAGAAAAAACAGGTGGACAGAGAGATCACCAAAAGTCAGCTCTGATCCTAGCAACAGGCCATCTCTTCAATGCAAATTTTTGAAGATACCACAGCATAGGCAGAACCAAAGGGGACAAAAGAAGGTATAAAAAAGCAGGGTTTAAAAAGAGCTCTTGCAACATGAAAAACACACAAAACTTGTTAGAAACTCTGCCAGGCTAGTTCTAAAAGTTCCTCACTGCTGACAAGGGGTCTAGGAAGAGGCAATGCATCCCAGTAGGCTGTGTGTGCCTCCAGCAGTCAGCCAGCCACACAGAATGCAGCGGATAGGGGACCTGATCAGTGACTAGTCAAGATCTCTTTTCTCATAATCACTGTCCCATTCAAGTGCCAGGCAGGGACGGCACTGGCAGAACAGACATCTGCAGGAATCAACAGCCTCTTCCTGGCTCTGTCACAGGCCCAGCATAGGCCTGAGGTGAGACACTTCTCTCCTTGACCACTTTGTCTCTGAGAGACAAGGGTGGGGAATGAACACATTTCCCACATTAAGCACTTTGGATCATTGCATTCCTTGTTTGCAGTACATAATGAGTTACATGTAACTCTTTACATATACTATATATATATATATATATATATGTATTACATTTCTTTATGTCAGCTTAGAGGATTCAGACCTGAAAAAAAATAACAAATTAGGTACATTTTTCTTTGCTTTCCCTATGGCTTGTATTGGACAGAAAATATGGTTGACCATTCTTTCTGCTTGTACCACAAATCAAAAGGCATGGTCTGCACTCTGCAAGTGCTCCAGAGCACCCTTGACAGAGGGCAGGCTCTTACACCACCAAGATCGAGTCCACTAATTCTCCCACCCCTAGACATGACTGAGAAACTTTCCTATTTCCTTTTCACTCCATTGTGAAGTATTAGCAGGGTCAGTCTGGCTTCTGCCTTTTCTCTTGGAAGCCTTATAACTAAAAAACACAGGCAGTGACACAAGTCAAGTGTTTCAAAAACAGTTCACATGGACAGAATCAGTGAAATAAGCCAATATAACACAAGAGACCTCTGTGCATGGACCTTAGCTGAACTTTTTTATTTTCTTTTATTTCCTTACAAGCCCTAGGTAATTGTGAGGCAGAAAAGCTGAGACATATTCTGTCAGTGCCTGTCAGAGCTGCCTGCAGCACCCCAGCTCTTTCTCCTGTCAGAATGGGTAGCTGACTGACCAGACTCCTTTGAATCTATGATCAGACTCAAAAGAAAATAAACCTGGGCCCTCGACTGCAGACAAATGAACACACACTTGACAAAAAAAAAAAAAAAAAAAAGCTGCCCTCCTGCCCCTGCCTCACTGGAATTCTAAAAATTTTCCTGGAAGACCAATCTTTTTAAACAGACATTTCTGGTACCCTCTGTCACCTTCAAAAGTCATTTTCTGCAATGTGTTTTAATTAAACCAGTTCTGTTCACTCTATATTTCTGTAAAGTTTCATGTGTTGAAAAGTGAAAGGTGTGATGACAATTTTTTAACATGCAAAATACACCTTTTTCAGTGTTTTTTACCTTCAGTTTATTGATTACTGAAAGAACATTTTATTGAAAGCAAGATGCAGCTCCATCTGTTCTTACATCTTATTTCTACCTGAAGCTACAATCTGCAGCTTGTGACACCACGTCTATTGCCATACCCGCCAGCTGTACGTCACGAACAGAAGACGCGAACTTTGGGTAGCAAACAAACAGGCAGAGAGCAGCGGAAACCCTCAGCAACAAAGTTCCCGCTTTCATGCTTAATGCGTTGTACACAATAAAAAGGGTGTAATTAAAACCCTTCCAATATAAGGTAGACAAATGGAATTGTCAGAAATAAAATGTATTTCCGAGTTTTGCATAAGGCGCCGAGGAGCCTTTTCCATGTAAATGAGCCATTACGACACCCCCAGGGGTATCTGAAGGACTCTGTCAGCTGTGAAACACCTCGGGATGTCACTGCCTCGTTATTAAGACCTGCGTTACTGCATCACCTGCAGCTCTTCCAGCACACTGAAGTGGCATCTCTGACTTTCACACAACTTCACACACGTGAGGTTCCCTTGCGTTACTGCCGGGCTTCTCCCGCTCCCACCAGGGGCAGCCGGGTCGGTGCCGGTTCCCTCCCGCCGTCCCAAAGGTGACCCCGCCGCCACCCGCCCGGCCCCGTGCCCTCTCCCGAGGCCGGGGGTGCGCTGACCGCCCAGAGCCCCGCACAGGCCGCTCCGGCCCCCAAGCTCGCGGCTGCCACCCCTGACGTACACGAGGGGCCGGCGCCCGCTGCTCTCGGTTCTCCCTCAGGAGCCCCGGGCCGGAGCAGCGCCCGCGCCCCGCGCCGCTCCCGCCTCCGCCAACAACTCCGGCCTCGCCGANCGCTGCAGCCCCGGGCAGCGCTGGGGCCCCGCCCCTGGTGCGGGGAGCGGCCGCACAGCCCCGAGGGCACGGCCGTGACTTCCGGCCCCTCGGCAGCGGCGGGGCTCCCGGCCCGGCACGGCTGCCCAGAGAGCTGTTGAAGCATCTCGGACTGTAGGATATTTCAATTGGTTTTCCATGTTTTCTCACCAAAAGCTCTGCAGCAGGGAGAAGGTTTCTGTGTATGTGTGCATATATACATACATGTATCAGAAAATATGAGAGAAGGTAGAAATACCGAGCTCTGAGCCCTCCTTTTCCACACTTATGAGAGGCACTGGAGAGACGCTGATGTTTTTATCGGCTAGAAATCAGACCGGGGCACTATACATCTTTTATTTTGTGAATCTGAGTATAGCACCACGTCAAGGCTGGGTGTGAGCACAGCCACACCTGTGTAGCCATATAGCACGTGGGCTGGCAGTGTCGTGCACTTGTGCTCTCACCAGTGGGATTCTGGTGAGTTGCAACGCTTGTCCTGCTCTCGCTGAACATGAGCCCAGTGTTGGCCATCCCATGATCAGATCCTCAAGCCGTGTTAAACCAATAGCATAACCTGTGCAATTACACTTAATTTTGATCATTCGGTGAAACGCACACATGGCTGTCTAATACCAGGTTATGTTTAAGGATATTCCAAAGGCCAAAGAGATGTGTATTGTAAATATCTCAGAAACTGCTGTTCTCCATCCAAGAGTATGATCCAGTAAAACAACTGTGTTCATTACAAGCGAAAGAGCTGTTGGCAACTAGGAAAATAATTGAAGAATGAAAAAAAGCATTCTCTGCAGCTAATCTTTAGCTCCTTACTACTAGAAATTGAAACGATAATAAATTTTATCATATTCAATGTTCGATGCAAACCAAATCTCTCCATCCAAGTCTTTTTGCAATAAAGATTACAATAAAAAAGAACAACGCAGAGAATGAAAAAATGTTGCTGAATCATTATAAATAATGTAAAAGATTCATGTTCTCTGAAGAAAATACCTAGCTTGATAGTCAGCCACTTGCTCAGTGAACATTTCTCCCAATGTGAAAAGAAGGAAACTCCATGGTATTTCCAGTCAATTTCTTCTTGATAAAGAAAACCTGCAATTCAGTAACACCTAGAAATCCATGATGTAATTATTTGGAACAGAGTGAAGGACACAGCTACCAAAATAAATCCTTAATACCTTAAAAAGAATCTAGACACCAAAACCAGAATGAGACCAAAAGATTCTTAATTGTTCTTTGAGAGTTATTGTTTCCATCAGGAAGCATTGAAACAAATCAAGGAAAGCATCACTGAACTGCATTTCTATTCATAGTTCCAGGGATGCAGTTGCACGTAAAAGTATAGAAACAAGGGGAGAAAGGGATCTAAAAACCCTTGAAGTGAGAGGTCTCAGCTTCTAAAAGTAAAACATGACATTGTATTCAGGGAAAGGGCCTGATGACAAGTCTCTCTTCCAAAATGAGTAGGTTTTTCATCCAGATCTCTTTGGAAAGTGCTGTAAAGGTAACTTATCTACCTTCTCCCTGGCTGTGGGACAATGGCATATTAAATATTTTCCTATAAGATCAACATAATATTGGGAATATTTTCTGAATTGCCCGTATTGTGTCTGTATGGCAAGGTTTTGTTGCAGGGGAAGTACAGGGGTGTCTTCTGTTAGAAACTACTGGGAGCTTCCTCCATGTCTGACAGATCCAATGCCAGCCAGCTCCAAGATGTACCTGATGCTGGCCAAGACTCAGCCCATCAGTGGTGGTAGTAGTGCCTCCGTGATAACATAGGTATGAAAGAGAAAAGGTTATTGTGTTGAGGTAAGTGTGCTCAGAGAAGACAGGAGTGAGAATACATGGGAGGAACAACCAAGGTCAGTGAAGAAAGACGGATAGGAGGTGCTCCAGGCACCAGAGCAGAGATTCCCCTGCAGCCTGGGGTGAAGACCTTGGTGAGGCAGCTGTGCCTCTGCAGCCCATGATGGTCCATGGTAGAGCAGATATCCACCTGCAGCTTGTGGAGAACCCCACGCCAGAACAAGTGGATACCCAAAGGAGGCTGTGACTGTCACATTGGAGCAGGCTCCTGGCAGGACCTGTGGACCCAGAGAGAGGAGCTCATGCTGGAGCAGGCTTGCTGGTTTCCTGCTAAATACTACCTCTAAAAAACAAAGCAGCTACAAATTATGAAGGGTAGAGTTAAGGGTGATTAGCCTGCCAGCACACTGAGGATATAGGGCCCATGTGGCCAGTTGCTGCATCAGCCATATGATTGCTAAACTGGCTACAATCCTTGAAGTTTCTTTCCCTTCTAGGACAGATGGGAGCTTTTGAACTGATGCTGGGCAATGAAGCATTACAGCTTAGTCTTGGACCATTACAAAATTGTGTAGGGAAGACTATTTTTTGGAAAGAAGCTTCACAGTTTAGAGGGAAAAGAGGAAGAAAATAAAGTCAGGGAGATGTGCATCTGATGTACTGTTGAGAAAATGAGAGGGAAACAAGTGCAGACTGAACATGAACTATCATTATGAATCACATAATTAAAAAGGGCTAGAAGTACAGGGGAAAGATCTACTGCTCCTGTGTCTGCTAAGGCCTGTGGAAGTTCTGCTATGGATTTTTGTGTTTGCAAATTCATGACCTCCACAGCTCAGGCTGATATTGGACGTAACAGTGGGATATCCATTTAAAGTTACTGTGCTACTGCATATAAAAAGCAAAAATAGAGACTGTAACCACAGAACAACCAGCAATTCCTGACCACAGCCCACTGCTTCTCCTCAGGATGCTTAAAAGCCTGCTGCCCAGGCTATCAATCCTCTGCTTTAACCTCTAGATCCCACGTGTTGGCAATGCTCCCAGAAAAGGTAGCGGGTCAGCATCTGTTTTTTTTTTTTTTGTTGGCTTCCCCTGGAAAAGCTACAGGAGGTTGCTTCAGATTAATTTTGTTCCTTGCAGCTCTCAGTTAAACAGGCTGACACTGGGTCTGCTGCTGAGAGGGAAATAAAAAAGAGGCTTTTGTAGTACAACAATGCCGTGTGCTGATATGCAGTGAGCAATTATGTAACCAACGCTAAATCTTTCTATAATTAGAACAAGCACCTAGTTAGAGTGATCAGAGCTCTTTTGTATGAGCCTACACTGGGGTATGCAAGAAAAACCTTGGCTTGAAAGAAAGATGCTGGCTTGATTTCCCTTTCCTTTTCAACTGGTGAATAAATTAAATCTCAGATTACCCCAAATTGCTGTGAAAGAACTGTGAAAAGCGTTTCCTTTTCATTCTTGTTGAAGACATTTGCATCCCAGGTGTGAATCTCATGAAATGCAGATACAAACCCAAAGATTCGGCCTCTCCGAAGGACAGCAGCAGAAAGAGCAGCCAGACAGCCTGAAGAGAGGACAGAAGGTCAGCATCAACCCTCCCTATGGAGAATCAACCTTTTTTAGATTCACTTTGATTAAGAACATGGCAAGACACCTGGAAAGGCTTATTTATACCAGACATTCCTCATGTACAGGGAGGAGGCATGGGAAAAGAGATCAGAACAGTCCTAGAAAGAGGCAATCCTATGATTTTATGGACCAAGAGAACTAGTTTACAAGCCAGGAGAGGTGAAATGATATGGTGAGAAATTGCTACCAGCGCAGTGGAAAAACATCTTGACCTAGCTGTTCTTTCCTCACTCTTCTGATCTGTTCCTCCATTCTGTAGGTGATCAGCAACACAAACATTGAGGCAGATCTATCTTCTGCAGCTGTAAACAAATTCAGCTCTAAAAGTTCCTGTAGCAATGCAAATTCATACAAGCTGAAGATCTGGTTGGTGGGATCTCTGCTGACATCTGTACTCCTCAAATATTTTCTGATTCTTTTCTTATTAGTGCAGGTCACCAGAAGAAATAGTACAAATACCTCTGTATAAGGGTTGACAGATGTGCAAATCAACATGGAAGATGGGAAATACAGCAACCTACCTGGAGCTAATTCCAGAAGATAGATTAATTTACTCCTACAGATCTCCTGCTAGGCCAAACCCACTCCCATATTCTGTACAATTTAAATGGAGATTGGCAGGTTTTGCCTTTATATTAGCAACAGAAAGCTCAGAGCTGACCCTGGAAGCCATAAAATTTTAGAATAGTATCTTCTTACCAATGGTACTGTACAGAACCAATATTTGGATAAGACATCTCTTGACAGAAACATGCCCATTTTACAAGGTCGTTCAGGCCCTCTGAGTCAGTAATGACCAAAGTCTGAATGTGATGACAGAAAGTATTGTTCTGCTTGGAGAACAGGACTTTAGGTGAGAAGCAAAATCCACTTCTGCTAGTATTTTGTTCCCCAAAGGACATAGCTCAATATGTTTGTGCAGTATCAGTTTAGACAACTGCATGCCAACTCCATACCTCTCTCTCATAATTTCTGCGGGAAAAAAAAATCCCCAAATCCCCTTACTTTGTTTGCTAAAGCTTTTGGTGCCTAAAGGTTACTCCACTTCTTGCAGTTCGTTGGGAAGTATCAGTGGGTCAACATGTCCTGTGTGAAAAGATGTTTATCATCTGGGAATGGAATGCTTCCAAGACATTTGCAAAACACCCCTGTCTATGGGGTTTTACAGAAGTACATGGTAGCGTTTTTGCCTCTCTGAGAACATTTAGTTTTCTACAAAGTACAACAAACAACAGAAATTAAACCAGCTTCCATTTCAGTCATTCCAGAGAACACAGATATGGCTTGAAGAATTTAAAGGGTTTTTTACAAAAGCACTACTAGATCTTCTGATTTTTTTCCCCCAGCAATAATTATTCCTTCTGAGTACTGCCTGGAACCTCTAGGGGAATGAGAAGTGCAGGGGTTGCTGATGTGTCTGAACCTTTCCATCTAGGTAAATCTCTTCTTTTTCACTGTTTAACATCCTACCTGTGGCACAATTTATCACTTGGGTCAAGGAGTGTCATTTATTTTGATCATTTTTATCCCACAATGTGCAGCAACTGTTAGGCATATAGATATCTGATATTAACAATAGCTTATTCCATTACTTTGTATTCTCATCTTCGTTTGTTACAAGATATTTCATGAACCATTTAATTCTGCATTTGCAAATGTGAAAAGTGCTGAAGTAGATGGAAAAGGTACAGAGGATTTAACAGCCTAAATCTACCCCAAAAGACTCCTTGGAATGCATCAGAAATATGTTCTTAAAACCAGCTGTGGTATTCACATCAAAAACGTCCCTGCTCCCAGCCATGCCAAGCATTAAGAAAGACTTCTTCAGAGCCTGAACTCCTTACTCGCCATAAGGAGGATCATTTTGGCATGATCATTTTGTGAGAAGAGATGCATGTGGAAACCTGCTGTCATTATTGTCCAGAAAGATATTGTCCAAAAAATATCATGATAAAAACAAAAAGGAATGAATCCTTTTTGTCTTAGAAACAGATTTTTATTTGGGTAAAATATGTTTTAGAGTTTCAGAACCATTCCTTGCTTAATGTTTCTTTTATCAAAGCTCTGCCAGAGCTGGCATCTTTGAACCATTACTGGGTCTGGTTCAGAAAAAGTCCAGACTTAGGAGATACATGAAGATGAACAGAGACCATCAATTCGGGAGATGTTATTAACTTTTCTTGTCTGATGCTGTGATTGTGGGACATTAAATTTCACCTGGCTATTCCTGTATGGGCCCTGGATGTTCAGACTTGCCCAAAGCAGATCTGGTTAATAATGAAATTGTCTCTTCACAGGTTTCAGCATTGTTTAGAAGATAATAAGGGATCAAAAAGTGAGCACTTCTCACAGTTTTCTGAAGGCTAGTAACTCTCATTATTAAATATTTCTGCCTAATTTCTCATTCAAATTTCCCTAATTTCTGCTTGCAGTTACTGGTTCTTGTTTTGCCTTACTCTCTGAGATTAAGGAGTGCCTTCATATATTGCATTTCTAACTTGTACAGATATACGTACAAGATGGTCAAATCTCCTCTGAGATGTTTTGTAATGAGTGGAACATAGTAAATGTTTTAATTTGTTCACTCAGATTATTTCTTCTTGTAATGTAATTGTCAAAAGACAGAGTTTATCTCATTCTAATATAGCAATATAACATTTACCTCTTAAACTGGACCACAAACCAAGTTTAATTATTGTATTTCTCCTACACTTCTAATTAATGCTAGAATGTTTATTATCTTTGTAGTCTTCTAACCCTCTTCTACCTTCCAACATTGTCTTAGAAACTTAGACACCAGGACAACAGAGTCCCTTTAGAGTTCACCATGTCCCTACTTCTACATCCGCAGCCTGCACAACACTTTTATTACTTCATAGCACAAGAAATTCATGCTGAGGTGCTTCTGTCTCATAACCCTCCTGCATCGTTTTCAGAGTCACTGGTTCCCTGAACATTCTATACTTAACACCCAGGTTTTTGCTTACAGAAGTTCACAGAATGTGATGTTAAAACACATCTTGTTTTGATGGATTCTACTTACCAAGTCTGGCTCACCCTGTGTGACTCTCCTCTCAGTATAACTGAACATTTTGCCACTCATTTTGAATTGCCCCTCAATTTGAATACAAATTTTATGAATAGCAAATTCATATTGTTTTGCAAGTTGATAAAAATGGTGACTATTAGAAGTTTAAGTGTCCCTTCCTCTGTAACTTTCTCAGAAATATCTTTATGCAGCATTGATCCACTGCTGATGATTCCTTTGCTTTTTAAAATGCCAGCCAGTTCTTGACCCAAGTGGCACACAACTCTGAGAGTTGCACAGTGCTAATTCTTTAATCAAAACATCATCAGAAGCATAAGACAGAAGTAATAGGGGGTGTACCAGATCCGGTTCAAGGACAGCTATGTGAATAATTTATTTATATGGTCTCATAGCTCACCTGAGATTAAAAAAAAAAATGTATTCTGACTTCAAGAAGAAAATGGAAAAAAACCCGCCTTTCTTCCTATGTGACAGCAACAACAACAGAAAAGTAGTGGATCAGAAATTAAACACATTCTGATTTTAAGAATTTCTCCACTTTCTAAAAGTAAGCAAACTCATACTAATTGGCCAAGAAATGTTGCTTTACACCAAAGCTTGAATAGTTTATTTTGCAAATGTTTAAAAAGATTCAAACTTTCCAAACTTCCCACAGTTTTTGAGCTCAAAACTTCTCAGATTTTTTTCCCAATAACATTTTTGATCAGTTAAACCATATATGTAATGCAGAGCAGGAACAAGAAGTTATTCACATCTGGATTTGCAGGGTTTGCATAAAAAAAAGACTGTGGTAAGTTTACAGAGCCATATCGTTTTGAGTACAGCCCCTTTGTACCATATGGTTCACTCCGTCCTGGACTAAGAGTATTTCATATTCACAAATTCAAAATTAGCCAAATCAGACATCAAAATTAAACCACAAAAAGACAGAGGTTCAAGTGGAACAAAAAAAAAGTATTCAAAACAACCAGTGTTGCTTATAGCCAGACAACTATAAATTTCTGCAAACACCTAGAGCTCACTGTCTGTAGTGAGAAAGGGACTGCACAGTTCTCAGAACAAGCTGTGAGACGGAGGAAACAAAAGGAATATCTTAGTGCAGAAGCTGATGCAGATTGCTCACCTACAATTTTACCTTCTAAACACCAAATCTGCATTGTGGCTGTCATAGAAACTGTGCTGTGAAACAGCTCACAAAGTTGTATATTTGCCATAGAGCATTAAATAATATATCACATCAAAGGAAGAAGGAGAAATGTCCAAGTAGGAAGTAAAAAATGTGATTTTTTCACAGAGACAGAAGCCCTGGCAACTTCTGACGGGGAACGGAGGCTCCTGAATCAGGAGGCAATATTGCCACATGTGACAACAGCAATTCCGTTACTAAATGACTAACAGAAATGGGTAGAAGAGGTGACAGATGAGTTTTGTTGATAATTGATAAATAGTATGTGTCAAACTCTTGTGTCTTTAACTTTGTCTAAAGTGCTCATAAGAGGCTAGTTGTCTCGGAGAGAAGGGCATGTGTGTGTCATTCATAGGGGTGATGGCAGAGCTGCTGTCAGCACAGTGCTAACCCAAAGTCTGGTTCCCACTGGAGATGACAAGTTTGGGTATAGAGAGATTGCAACAGGACTGCTCTTACCTCCATTAAAATCTCCCCATACTAGAAATTGTAGCAGATTAATTTAGCCTGGAGGACTGCCCTGCAGACTAGATGGTAAAACAGACAAAATTACTAGAAGACTGCAAGACTTTTACTCTGCATTATTGTCCTCCTGCTTCTTAAAGTAGGATTTTGTACTTCCTAGTAGACAATGTTTGCTTCTTTAATCATTCTACCCTTTTCTTCTCTGTCTGGTTTCTGTTTCTCTTCTAGATGAACCGTGCCTGGCCTGGTAGGACTCTTCTCGCTTTGGTTCACTATATGTGATGCAATGGTAGCAGTTGGTTATATATACTGCCCCTTCAACACAAATAGCAACTTTCCTATGTAAAGCTCCCCCTAGTTCCCATCTATTACAACTCCCTGAAAAGTATTTTTCCATATTCCAAATTTTAATTATATTCTAAATTTAGAGTGCATGTCTGGACTTGATTTAAAGAGAAACTCCTACTTAGCGTGTTGATGCCCATTTAACACAGAAGTTTTTCTTTTAAATCAGTATATTTTATGCTACTTTCTATCTCTCTTCTTCCCTTCTCTCCCATACCTTAGTTCAGTGATTTCTAAGTACAAACACCAGCATACGAAACTTGCTTCCAATCCATTTGTTCTGTATTTTCTGCTTTTTACTTGGACACCTCCCCCTGGGTGACCGTGAAGTTCCTCAATTTGCTGGAGACTGTTGGAGGGCAGTAGACCTGAGGAGGGGGTGTAAAACTACACTTCCCAGGATGCCCTGCCTTGCTATGCTCTGACGTCATCGACACGAGGACTCCGAGTGCATGGCGCATGCGCAGCCGCCGCTCCCTCCCCCCGCGGCCCGGGTGCGCAGCGGAGGCGGCCAAGATGGCGCTCACCAGGTGGGGCCGGGCCGCGGGGTCGGACGGGTGCTGCGCGACGGGACAGGACGGGATGGGACGGGGCTGCCGGGCTGCGCTGCGGGCTCCGCCGAGGGCGGGGGGGCGCGTTTCGGGAGCGCGC